>BQNB010064899.1:0-35133 GCA_026074375.1 Tanacetum coccineum
TTGGGATTTTTGGATCCATTTCCTCAAATAAATGGCTCAGAAGATCCTTGGAGCCGTCGGGTACACCTCTGATATGAGTCCCGGTCTCTTCATCAAATATGGAACCAAAAGCGGACAGTATATCTTATCTTCTTTTCACTTGAAAATGTTGGATTGGGGGAAGGCTTTCCTTTTGGAGCCGTCGGGTACACCTCTAATATGATTCCTGGTCTCGTCATCGAATATGGAACCAAAAGCGGACAGTATATCCTCACCCTTTTTTTGAAGCCACGACATACACGCACATTCATCTTTCACCGTTACACGCACGTGTCTAAACTTATTTCAAACCATTTTAAACCGAACGTTGATTCAAGATGAAATCAAGCTTATTATTTTAGCATCATATTTAACTTCAACCTTCTTAAAATAGGATTTGACTGATTTTTTTTTTCAAATTACTGCATTCTGGAAAATTTTCAAAATAAGCAAATCCAAACACCATTTCCAGGATTCAACGCTCATTTTCCCAAGAAAGAAATTCAAAACTAATGTTAATTGCGTTATTTCTCGATCCATACATAGTGGCATGTTTTCACGTTCAAAGCATTAGGAATTATTTTCTTTGGAAAGCTGCTCCTTAAAATCTCACCATCTGCCCATTGCAATCATTGCAAGATAGTGGTGAGATTATGTGTAATAACCAAACATTGAAACACTACTTGTATGATTATTATGTTTGTTATACCACACCCTTATAATTACCTATTCCCAACACGTTGTAAATGACCGACAACATAACTGATTAAACAAACACTACATTTATAACATCCAACACATATAAAAATCCAATCTTCAATTACAAAAAACAAATCCTTGTTCCTAAAATACCACAAATACAAAAAACCTTTAAAAATTCTACAATTGTTCAAATCTTTATAGCAAAATAACAAAAACCCATATTCCCAAATTCCAAAGAAAGAATCTAATGGTTTGTTCATGTATCATAATTTGAATAAAAAAATAAAAAGGTTGAATAAAAAGAAACAAAAAAACTTACCAAAAACCCAATCTGTAAGAACCCTAAAAAAACCACCGCCGCATATGCCTCATCTTAAGTCGAATATCTAATCTGCAAAATCAATAACAAAAAAAAACAACCACAAAGATTGAATATATAAAAACAGCATACCTGGTTTGTGTGTGTTTTTTTCTCCGGCGAGAAACCACCAATAACAAAAGGGGGCGATTTGTGAGTGTGTTTTAGAATGGGAATAGTGTGGATGAATCTGGAAACTAATTTGGGTGAGAGATTTAAGGGGGCGTGTGTTTTTTGGATGAATCTGGAAACTAATTTGGGTGAGATATTTGAGGGGGTGTGTGTTTTGAACACGTATGAATGATACGTGTATAAGAATTTAACCCAGGATAAGCCGAGTGTGACTGTGAGAGATGAAGTGGAGTAAAGATATGAAAGAAATGGGTCAGGTCGGATGGCATTAAATGCTCTTTAAAATACCTCGGGAGAACAATCTCGCTCTTTAATATATATGTATAATATGTTTAAAGAAGACATTACATATTCAAACGTATACTACTTTGGTTGACCATTCCCTTATTTTATTAGACTCCAATTCATATAATAAGTATTCTAGCATGGTTTATAGGTTATAAATATATTATTTAAGATCAATATGTGTCGTTTAGCATTTCCATTTTCCAATATCATTTATAATGACACCATGCTGATTTTGTAAACTATACGCATGGCAATATACAACAGACTAAAAGTGTGCGGCAAAACATACAAAGTATACGACAATGTATATGAAGGATTAAAATGATTGTAAAGTACCTCCAAGCCACTAAACAAGGGCATACCAAAAATCAAACCGAACCCGAACTCGAACTTTAACACGCACACGTACGCATGTACAAGATTTAGCAAATCACAACCGAACCCAAAATACAACTGAATACGAACACATAACTGCGTACTAGTCACAAACGTATGAACCGAAACTCAGAGGTACACAACAGTTAGACGTAACTGAAACATACACCCACTCGTGAACGATACATACATAACGAATAAGACCAAAACGAACTACCCAACATGAACCGTAACCGCACTCTGATTTCGATAAACACCCAAACTTCTTGTTTTTATCTTGGAGCAACGGCTTGAATTTGTTTTAGTTTTAGGGATGCTTGAAGGAGTGTTAATACCATACAATATATATATACATGGACGTGTGTATTATATATATTTTTTAAAGATACGGACTTAGAGAGGAAGGTACGTTTAGTTTGGAAAGTGCTTAAATGTTGGTCAATCCGTTAAGAGTGTAGAGTTTTAAAAGTCTAGTCAAATATTCTTATGATGTAAAACATAATTTTTGTATGGACATACGATGCACAAATAAGCTAATCATGGCTAAGATTTCAGGTTAGATAGCGTGTTTGACTCGTTCTATTTAATCACTTTTAAATTTTGTAGCTGTTTCCATTCTTTCATTTACTTAATAATAAATTTCCTTATTAATCATATTTACTTTTATTATTTATTTTATATTGACGTAGCAACTATAAAACGATTTCTTTTGTAAAAAGCCCAACTGAAATTCGGTTTCTTAAATTAGTTATCAATCATTATTAAAACATACATGTTTACTATAAATGGCTTAGTAAGAACGTCAAACATAACGTATATGTTAATTATTCATTTGTATCTATAAAAATATTTACAAAGAATACTAATATTATGCCTAAATTATTTTAGGGGTATTATAAATTAGGCATATTAGTTGTAAAAGTAAAGACAAGTAAGTGTTCTAATTCTCCCCCCCCAACTTGAAATATACAATGCCTGCGTTGTATAAATATAACATGAAAAATAGGAAATTAAAGAATTAGAATAAAAAAAATCCCCTGAGATTTGCTCAGTATGATCCTCCGTGTGGAGTATATGAGCAAAGAAGTGTGTTGTAAATGCGTCTAAATACGAGCATGACTATGACACACATAGATTCTAGATAATAAGCATCACCAAATTCTTCATTTCATTCAGTAGTTTCCTGTATTAATGTTTAGAAAACAAAAGAAATTCTATCTCCAGATAATCGTTGGTTAGAAAATAAAAACCTAAAAATTTATAAACTGTACAGGAAGTTGATATGCCATATCCATCTTTCAGGATACGCTGTATTGAGACCTGTACAAAAAAATGTCCTAAGTACGGGTCAGAGGTCGAATACGCTATATTCGTTTAACGAATATGTCGTATCGACAAGTCTGACACTAAAGTTTTAAGTGCAGGAAAATAAAAATGGATAACGTCCATGTGGGGTTAATACGTCGTATCCATGAAGTTTGGATACGCCGTATCGACTACCTGGGAAGAAAGACTCGATAACAAAATGAAAATACATCCTTAAGTTAGACTTTTGTTTACAGAAAAGTCTTTAAGTTAGACTTTTTTCCAGCTTCACTTGGTACGTGTCACGATACATCCTTTGTCCTTCTTTCAGAAAAAATCTTGGTAGACTTGAGATACGTTTTATTCGGTTCGGACCCAAATGTCATATTCATATTCCTCGATAGTGACATATTCCTTCTCTTGTCCCAACGAGTATTTAACTACCTTGAACTTCTCTGATTTTCATGTTGGTGGTTTCATGTAAGGAATTCCAAGTAGCTTGCATCTTCTTTCTTTGGATTTTTCTTCTTCTTCCTTAACATAATAAAGAGGCTCTTTACGAATCATGTAGTCTTCTAAATCACCGATGTCATCATCGTTATCTCCCATGAGCTTTCTTTCATCAAACCGCTCTTCATTCTCTTAAGTTTCATAATCATTATTTATTCCTGCACGATCATTAAATATTTTAGAAACATCAAGATAAGGGTTATAGTTAGAATTAGTATCGGCTCCTATGTGGTTTGCACGCTCAAAATCTTCCCATTCGTCAATAGGCGAACAATGGGTCCTAGCATTATCACTTGATTCTTCATCTACCTCTTTCGATCCTTCGAAGATGGCTTTACTATTTAAAGCTTCGTCTTTTAATTCATCATCTTCAAGATTCTCATACCATTCATAACTCTCGAAGTAAATCATGTCCCTAATCCGAATCATTCTGGGTAAATCTCCACCATTGCAATATTTTTCCTTTTTCTAATCGCAAGTGGGCCACTTAGCATATCCATTCTTGAAGCGAAACGGCTTGCAAACATGTTCAATATCGTCACTAGGTTCCATCCAAGGTCCATAATCCAACCATGACATATTAGCCACCTATGGAACGTCTTTGTTCCATTCATATATTAAAGCATCTTTATATTCATTATAAGTCTTGAATCCTAAAATATCATTAGTGAGTACATCCATATCAATCTTAAGCAGATTAATTAAATTCCTTGAATGCTTCACATAGAGGTGTTTCGAACTTGAATATGATGGTTTCAATCCGGAAGATTTCGACAATCTCAGTTTCTTCAATCAAATTCCCATCTCTAAGGTTAGAAAGATCATCATCCGCTATTACCTCTTCATGATCACCTCTTGTCTAACAAATCCATAATGCATTCTTCGTATACCAATCCATCGTCATATGATTACTAAACTTTAAAGCCAACCATTCACCAAAAATCAACATTTGATGGGTCGTATTACATAATGGCATCAAGTGCATATATCTCCTTTTGTTTCTTAATTTCCATGTACTCTTCGAATTGCTTTTTGTAACTCCGGATCAACCATGTAGCAATCAAATTCTCCTTGACTTCATTACTAACCTTCGTATGATCACCGTATTTTAAATCTAGCCATTGCTCTACAGTTACATCAATCAATCTTACCAATCTCTTATTAATGAAAATCACCGCCTCGACATATATTTTTTCACATTCATCATAACACAATTTCCTTTCATAAACATCAAGGTACCCGTTATCCAAATCATCCATTTGTTGCTCAGGAATTTTCACCTCATAAGTAAACAAATCGTCATCCATTCTACTTAATTGGTTTAATTCATTAAAAATCATCCCAAGAGGTGTATCACATGTAAACAAATCATCATCGATCATGAGTAACCCTAGTGTTTCAGATTTTTCCTTAATTACCTTCATCTTTTCTACTAAAAAGAATCAAAAAATAATTAGTAGAATAAGTTTAGGAGAAGGTGTATATAGACAATTAAACACGAAATCCAAATATGGAAAACTAACTCTGCTACTGTATCAGATGGTCGATACGCCATATTCATTTGACTGAATACGCCGTATTGATCGTTTGAATAGAATACACTGTATTAGTTGCGAAAGGAGGATACGCTATATTCAATGGAAAGAATACGCTGTATCAATAGAACAATAACAAAAAAGAAAAACAGTGTAGAAAAACACACAAATATGCAAAATTATACAATGCAAATTAATCTACTGACACAAACAATTAAAAATACATAATTATACAAATAAATTCCACTAAACTAAAAATACTAATAAACAAGAATTAAACAAACTTACTCCCCGGCAGCGGCGCCAAGAACTTGATGTGGTCGTTGAGAGTAGGTAATTTATATTCAAGTTTTATTATTTATATTTTGCATACTTTACCTAATAACAAACACTATCGAGCAGTGTACCTGGTCAGTTGTAGGTTCGTTGGTAAGTAGTGTGTTGATCACTAAGAGCAAGTGTTAATACTTAAACCTATTAATACTTTAGTTATCTAAATTAGTCCTAATTTATTCTATGTTATACCTTAGTTAGACCTAAACATAGCGCAAAGGGGAGGGGGGTTTAGCATAAGAGACTGGTATAAGTTTTGGTTTACCTAGACTAAGATGAGGGCGATTAACACACACAAGTTGATAGTTAGAAGATAAAGATGCGGTCAAGGCTAACGTAAGGAAAACATATAAACCATATTTAATCTAATAAAACGCAGGTTTTGTTTATAAGTGAAATGATTGTCTTATCTCGTTGTTGATATATCATTCATAGATTTAGGTAGTACTTTTTCCTAAACCCTAGATCTGGTAATTATGTCACATAACCACATCTGCATAAAATATTCATGGTTGATTATAATCTATCTTAGGAGACAATAATGGGGATCTTATCAAATCTTAGCTCATCGAGACTTTACTAACTTACTGCTTAACGACTCTTTATATACTAGTAGTTCACTGTCCAAATCTTTACCCAAAGAATTAGAACATTATTTGTTAATCCTAGGTCACCTGCTAGTCTAACTATTCACTAAACAAATGGCAAAGACAGGTCAATATTTGTGATCCTATTACTCTAGATATATAAATCACAGATTTGGATTGCTATCTCGACATCAAGCTAATGCTCTATTTGTTTTCCTAGATCCAATTAAATGATAGGTCGCATACTTAAGCACGTAAATGAGTATAAATTGATAAAAATAAAACAAGTCACAACGAATAAGCATGCAATCAGAATAAACAAAAACAAAACATTAAATTATCATAAACATGGCTAATACCTAAAGGTATTATCCAATAGCCATTGTAACTATACAAAAAACTAAACAATAATGAACGATACCAAAAACCAAACTTGTATTTAGAGTATAGAAATAAAAGGGTTTCCTATGGATTGAAGTGCGTTGCAAGACCTTTTTGGCTTCTCTTCTCCTCTAAAAATCAAACCTGGTGGTCAATGCCTTCTTCTCTTTCTTCGGTATATATTTTTTTGCACTCCGAAATTCATTTTTAGGGTTCAGTATTTATAGACTCTAGAATTTGGTCGATACACCATATTGAAAGGGTTTAATATGGCGTATTGGGGTTTCTTGGCGTAGGCTCAACGATTACTATATTCTAGAATATTCCATGTCTTGTAATCCAATACGACGTATGGATTTCTTTTGGATATGGCGTATTGATCTTCTCTTCGTGGATGCTAAGTGAAGTTTAGGGAATGGATACACCGTATCTTCCTTGATGGATACGGCGTATAGGTTTTCAGAATGGTGCTCTTCATGATTTCTTCGTTTAAGCTTCGAAATACGTGCCTTTTGATTAACTTTCACTCTTTGTCGATAATTATTACAAATCATAAATATAAGCAATTAGGTACCAATTCATGCATAAATAATGTAAAATAAGCAATATAGATGGGATAAATGATGCTATAAAATAGATGTTATTTGATGTCATCAATTATGTTATCCTAAAGATTCACAAGCTAACAAGAATGATCCGGAGGTCGGGGAGGATTAAACAAATAGAAAGCCATATTATTAGTGAGAGAAAAGGGAAGATGTGTGTTTTCTAGAGAGAGAAACACACACACCTTATTACAAAATTATGAATCCTCACCCCTCCATGGAAGTATGGAGGGGATATATATAGCCCTGGACACGATCTACTTACTACACTTGACATTTCTAGTCCTTGAGTGTCTGGCTAATATAAACTAATGTAATTCCGTATTAGCCGACATATTTTAAGGCTAACAATCTTCCCCCAATATGTGGACATATGGAATTACTTACAATGTTCCTATCTTGTACAAATACAACATAAATAACGTCTTCCAAAGCGCTTCCAAAGCTGAAGATGTCTTCGAAGTTCTCCTGGTCTTGAAACTTGTACTCCAGCTTGGATCTTCATTGTCTTTACTTGTACAGGAACCATTGTAGTATGCATGAACTGGATTAACTTCCCCCCAATTCATGCAGCATGTCTTGAAAAGCTTTCTTCATAGACTCCTTTTTGGCGAAGTTTCTGAATCAGCTTCCCCCCAAACCAACATCCCTATCTTAAGCAGGTTCTGAAACTTTGATGTAGCTCCAACCATCTTCTACTTGTCATCGACGTGCACAGCGGAAATTTGTAGAAGTCAAACCACACCAACGACCACTGCTTCTTGTCATTAGGGCTTGGTGAATATTCGTTCGGGGGTACATGCGAGAAATCAGCAACAATTCTTCTCACATATGCATAATACTTCACAAACCATACTAAGTAAAGTAGTCTACACTACTTCCCATTACTTTTGTGGATTAAGTCAAAGTAGACCTTCTGTTCGATTATGGATTCTTAGAGAGTATCACTATGACAAGAGCTGAAAAGAAGAAATACACGTTCAAAGAAACTGTCATTAGTCGGTTAAATCTTAACGATATTGAAGACATGTACATGCCTAAATCTCAAGGAAAACTAAAACATCTTGGAGGAACAATTAAGTATTATATAGCACAATCTCTACTTGTGTACATGAGAATTGTCATAATAAAGAAGAGAGTTGAAGGTGTCCAGTTAGGTGATGAAAGATACCATAAAGGTCCTAATATCATTAAGTCGTAGACAAGAATTCTAAACATCAAGCAATATACATCATATACTATGTGTCCAAGACCATTTTTTTTGAAGGGTTATCCAAGACCATTTGGAGTAGTCTATAAAGGTAAAGGCGAGTTGAAGATGTTTTTAAGGAGTAATGAAGTGTATAAGATTTGTGATGGGACTTTCATTGACGTTCAAGATCAACTGAAGAACAATCTCAGGCTCAGTAGAGTTGAAAAATTCTACAAGAATATAAATAGAAAGTGGACAAAAAGAGACGTTAATAGATCTACCACTATGCTGAACAAGACTGATGTTGTTCTTAAGGAAAGAATGCAAATGCGCAGACTAGAGGTTTATGTTGGTGTAAGACCAAGGACCAGCGACATCAGATTATTTGTAAGGCCTGAGTGACCACCCCTTAGGAGGAGATTGTTAGGAACAAAGAAAGTGTCGGTCATTCAAGTTCATGTCAAGTCTTAGGTCATTAGTTGTCGTTTATGTTCTTTTGTATCATGTACTCCCACATCCCTTCTATAGGACAAATTATCAAGTGACCTTGCCCTATAAAAGGATCACTAAGAGAAACGGAGTGGGTTGGTGAAACTATTCTTACATTTATGTTATAATCATTCTCTCTAATCTCTCTCTCTAGTTTCCAACCAAAATCTCTAAAACTCTAGATTATATGTGTGTTATTGATATATTGATATTCTTTACTAGATACATATGGTATAATCATTTAAGTGATTATTTGATAAGCAAATGGTATAAGAGTAATCTTATATGTCCTTGTGTCTTAATCAAGAAAATAACATCCGAGTTCGTAATTATAGTTGTTTATGTTGATGATTGGAAAATCATTAGTACAAATAAAGAAATTAATGAAGTCGTCATGCACTTAAAGGAAGAATTCAAAATAAAGGATCTTGGTAAACCAAAATATTATCTTGGTTTCCAAATCAAGCACATTCCTAATGGCATTCTTGTGCATCAATCAAATTATACCAAGAAGGTCCTAAAACGTTTCAATATGGACAAAGCAAAATATTTAAGTACACCAATGGTTGGTAGATTACAAAATGTCAGCAATGATCCATTTCACCCATGTGAAGAAGATGAAGATGTTATTAGTCAAGAAGTATCGTATCTTAGTGCAATTAGGGCTCTTATGTATCTAATAATTTGTACTAGACCCAATATTTGTTTTGAAGTTAATTTCTTAGCAAGATTTAGTTCATCTCCCACAAAAAGGAATTGGAATGGAATCAATCACATATTGCGATACCTTCGAGGAACTACTGACTTGGGTTTATTTTACTCTAACAATTTAAAACACCATATGGTTGTTTATACAAATGTAGGTTATTTTCTTATCCTCACAAAGCTAAATCTTAAACTAGTTACATGTTCTTAAATGGAGGCACTGCTATTTTATGGCATTCTAAAGCAAACACTTGTATCAACATCATCGAATCATTCTGAAGTTATTGCACTACACGAAGCTAGTAGATAATGCGTATGGTTGAGGTTAATGACACAACTCATTATGACTTCTTGTGGGTTAAAGAAAGAGAAAAGCCCAACACTTATCTACGAAGATAATGCAGCTTGCGTTCCACCAATGAAAGAAGGGTATATAAAAAGTGACAGAACTAAACATATGCCTCCTAGATATTTTTCAGACATCAAGACCTTAAAAGGATAACCAAATTGAAATGAAGATATTTTGCATACGTCAAGATCTTTTCACCAAGACACTCTTAACTTTGGTTTTCAGTAAACACGTCCATGCTACTGGCATGTGGCATGTATATAAGACATAACACTCTATGGATGTCTACATCAGAGGGAGTCAACTATACACTGAACTCTTTTTCCTTTGGCTAGAGTTTTTCCCATTGGGTTTTCTTTAGCAAGGTTTTAAACGAGGAAATAATTTAAAGTTGACTCTATGTTAAAAAAGTGGCATATAAGGGGAGTGTTATGAATTATTAGTTAGTTTTTACATTGCAATTATGTATGCCACATTTGTCAAACAATAGACCAATAATGTTGTCACACCCCACCAAGGCAGAACTGCGAGGTGTAACATATTAATAAACATCACACTAGGTGATAGATAAAACATCATACATGAATTAAGATAAAAGAAAGATATCCGAATTTGAACATTTCCAAGTACAAGTTTAAAATGTACAACTTAACATAAGTTGTTTCTCTTCCGAACATGGTTATCCCAAAATACATGAACTTTGAAAGCAAGGAGACATCTTGTAGATGTCCAAATGAAAATGTGCCAAGTTTCCACTTTAGGAAGGTCACCTGAAAAGCATTATAAAAATGGTCAACTATCAAAATAGTTGGTGAGCTCACAGGATTATGTACAAAAATAATTAATAAAATAGTAGATGTCCAAAATAGTTGTCTAAATCAATATCGGTTGCAAAAACAAGTCGAGAGTCCAAAAATGACTCAAGTTTCCAAATACAGTTCCCGTTACCCAAAGTAACGTAACACAAATTAATGTATATATATGCTATAGTGTTTATGCGAGGCACTACTTAAACGCATTCAGCCTTCCAGTTCTAAAGTTACATTGACCTAGTGTAGCAACCCTACACTAAAATAAGTTGCAAGTTTGACAAGTGTCACAACACAAGTCTTACATCCTAGTACCATGCACCCCGTTTATGGTGGGAGTGAGGAGGGGCTAATCTACTAATAGTGCTATCCATAAGTACTAACGTCTTAATCCCGTTGAGGAGGACATAGTGAGCTAAAAGTAGTGGCGGGTTCCAAGCATACAACAACATACATATCAAGTTCAAGTTCCACACGTTTTCCAAGTCCAACAAGTTTAAATCAAGTTCAAATAGTTCAAGTACGCTCGAAAGTTCAAACATATAAAATTATGAGCATAGAATTAATTAGACACATTATGTTTTTTTACCCCAAAATCGTAAAAACGGTAAAAGAGGGGCTGTGAGAAACTCACCATAGAAGTTAGAATGATAATAGGACTTCTCGGCAAATCACACTAAGCAGGCAACCCAAACGAATACGCAACCTTCTACTCGCAACCTAAGGCAAGTAAATATACATAATTAGATCCTATACGATATGCTCAGACACTATTAAGGTTCATTTGTTAAGTCTTGTGTTCACATTTGTTTCCAAGGACACTTTTATTGAAAAGCACAATTTCTACTAATTTGTCCTGAATTTCCTGTCACTTTAAGTTTATATTTGACCAAGTTAACCAAAGTTTCTGATCAAGCTACTACTCCAGGTCAAAATTCCATGTTTTAGGTATGTCCGTGAATTTTCATAAATTTTATTAAGGACTTACACCCGACCATATATGCCCGACTCTAAAAATGGTAAAATCTGGACATATATAAGTATTTTAATGATTAGATGGTCTAAATCAAGGTTACATAAGTTAGGCCAATAGGAGACTCTAAATAACCCTTACAAGTATCTCCCATATCAGTTTCAATGATAGATTCATCACGGTTTATGATTTATGGCCATTTTACTACAAGGATTGAAAAGAGATTTTCAGGCAGATTTGACACCTTTAACAATTTTGCAACTTTCACTAACCAAACGACCTCATATTTGATTTCTTCCAGTGGTACGTGCAGATTTACGTCTATCAGGAATTACTTTAGGTTTGATACGTGAAACGTGTCGTGAATGCATACGAGTTCTTACGGTAAACGCAATCAATAAGCTACAGGACTAACTCGTTCAACAATCTTGAACGGTCCTACATATCTCAGCGAAAGCTTGCTTCCCTTGCCAAAATGTACTACACCTTTTCAAGGAGATTCTATGAGTAGTACTTTATCACCAACACTTAATTATAACGGTTTTCGCTGATTATCAGCGTAGCTTTTCTAGTGATCTCGTGTAGCCTTAAGTCTTTCCTTGATTTGAACAATCTTGTCTGTAGTATTCTGTACGATCTTTGGTCCAATAAGCTTTCTTTCTCCTACTTCTGCCAAAGCTATGGGCGTTCGACATTTCCTTCCATACAAAGCTTCAAATGGTACACACTTCACGCTTGAATGGTAACTATTGTTGTACGAGAATTTGACTAGTGGCAGATGGGTATCCCAATTTCCTACAAAGTAGATTGCATATGCTCTAAGCATATCTTCCATAGTTTGAATGGTACACTCACTTTGACCATCAGTCTGTGGATGGTAAGAGGTACTCATATCTAGTCGCGTTCCTAATGCTTTCTGTAGTGATTGCCAAATTCTTGATGTGAAATAACTATCGCGATTAGATATAATTAACACAGGTATACCGTGCCTTACTACGATCTCGTTGATGTACAGACTTACCAACTTTTATGTCTTGTAATCTTCACGGACGGCTAAGAAATGCGTAGATTTGGTCTGTCGATTGACAATGACCCAAATCGAGTCATGTCCGCTACTAGTTCCTAGTAACTTGTTTATGAAGTCCATTGTGATGTTCTCCCATTTCCACTCGGGAATCTCTAGCTTTTGAAGTAATCCTGAGGGTTTCTGGTGCTCTTCTTTGACTTTAGAGCAAGTCAAACACTTACTAACATACATGGCAATATCTTTTTTTTCATTTCGGGCCACCAATATAAGCCTTGTAGATCATAGTACATATTTTCTACTCTAGGATGTATGGAGTACCTAGTAGCATGGGCTTCATTCATTATCAAATTTCTCAAACTGCCATAAACTGGTACCCAAATTCATTCAGCAAGATATAATCCGCCATCTTCTTTTCTCTCAAACTGTTTGTACAATCCTTTCAACATATTGCTAGTGTGAATTGACATGCTCATATCTCAAGCTCGTCTCGTTTTCATCCGTTCCTTCCTGCTCAATGCATCAGCAACTACGTTTGCTTTACCTGGGTGGTAGCGAATCTCGCAGTCATAATTGTTGAAAAGTTCTATCCATCGTCTCTAACGCATGTTAAATTCTTTCTGATTAAAAATGTGCTGAAGGCTTTTATGATCGGTGTAGATCACGCTCCTTGTTCCATACAAATAGTGTCTGCAGGTTTTGAGAGCAAATACTATAACGCCCAACTCTAAATCATGAGTGGTGCACTTCTTCTCATGGATTTTGAGTTGTTTGGATGCGTATGCAATTACCTTGTTCCTCTACATCAAAATGCAACCAAAACCTTGGTTTGAGGCGTCACAGTAAACTACAAAATCATCTATGCCCTCAGGACGTACCAGAATAGGAGCATCACACAACATGTCCTTTAGTGTCTGAAAGGCGTTCTCCTGCTCATCACACACTTGAACTTCTTGCTTTTCTGAGTCAACAGGGTGCGAAGTTTTGCAATTTTAGAGAAATGTGCGATAAGTTGCCTATAATATCCTGCCAATCCTAAGAATGAACGGATCTCGGTTGGGGTCTTTGGGGGCTTCCAATTTTCACTACTTCAAGTTTGATGGGATCCACATGTATACCTTCACTGTTTACTACATGTCCGAGAAAATGAAATTCTTGTAGCCAGAATTCGCATTTCAAAAATCTCCCAAACAATTTCTCTTTTTCAAGCAACTCTAGATGAACTTCGTGCTCTTCTTTAGACTTCGAATAAATCAGGATGTCATTAATGAAGATGATGAAAAACTTGTCAAGATAAGGGTTACATACGTGATTCATAAGGTCCATGAATACTGTAGGAGCATTAGTCAAAATGAAAGGCATGACCATGAACTCAAAATGTCTATACCTCATCCTGAATGCAGTTTAGGGAATATCTTCTTCGCGTACTCTCAACTGATGATAGCCAGATCGAAGGTCTATTTTTGAAAAATACCGTGACTCTTTTCGTTGATCAAATAGGTCGTCGATCTTAGGAAGAGGGTAGCGGTTCTTGATAGTTAGCTTGTTCAGCTCTCGATAGTCTATACACATACGGAACGAACCATCCTTCTTTTTAACAAACAAGACTAGGGCTCCCCAAGGTGAAGAGCTAGGTCGTATGAAACCTTTTTCTTAGATCTCTTTAAGTTGGTTGGACAGTTCTTGCATTTTCGTAGGTGCCAAACGATAACGTGATTTTGCAATAGGCATGGCTTCAGGGACAAGATCTATGCGAATTTCAACTTCACGAGACGAGGGTAAACCTGGTAGATCTTCTAGAAACATGCTAGGAAAGTTACGTACATTAGAGATGTCTTCAAGTTTTAGCTCACTTGCTTTCACAGTCTTCAACTATTTTAGTTTTCCTTCCGAATGTTCTCCATGAACTTCTAAAATTTCTCCGTTGGATAAAGGGATTTGGACTATTTTCTCATAACAAACTATCTTAGCTCTAGGCCTTGACAACCAATCCATTCCTACGTTCATGACGAAACTACCATGTCCAAAAGGAATCAAGTCGATGATGAATGTATGACTTTCTAGTTCTAGTCCACATTCGTGGACAATCAAGGTTTATAGCACTAGGTTTCGAGTAATTCAAGGGAAAGAAGTCGGTAGAAATAAAACTAAAATAGGAATCAGAATCAAATATTACCGTAGAAAATGATCGATGAAAGAAAATGTACTCGTCATGACGTTTGGATCTTGCAGAGCTTCAGCGGTACCTATGTTGAAGGAACTATCACGTGCCTGATTCCCATTGTTCCCTTGGTCGTGATTTCCTTTGATAGCTAGCACAGGGTTTAGGCGATTCAGACTCGTATCCATTCTAGGTTTGTAAGATACGGTTGCACAATAATTGGTGTTCAAGATTCTTTCCTGTGTTGCGCTTGTTTCATCTTAGAGACATGGTTTTAAATTTGTCCATAATATTTGTTGAGTAAGTAACTTGACCAAAGTATAGCTCGAGTACCGTGCATTTATATGATGCAGCTTAAAATGAAATAACATTCTTTCAAACACAGTTGTGACGAAAGTTTATATAGAGAAAAAGATAAACGTTTTCACATATATGGTTTCAAAACTTCCACAATAATTGTTATCTAAAAAGATATGTCTGTCAAAAAGTTTGTATTTCGTAGTAACTTACAACAAGCTTCGTTTCCTAACATAAATCATGATAAAAAGGTTTTGACTAAAAAAACATATTTCAAGTAACGCATAATAAAGAAATTTTATTTATTTATTATTATAATTTATATTTTTATTTTATTTAAAGTCACAATAAGGATTTCTAAAATTTGAAGTCATAATAAAGTTTTCCAAAAAAATTTGAAGTCAAAGTATCCAAACACAATGATACCGATACAAAAGAATTTATTTATTTTTGATAATAAAAACATTTTTCTGAACGCGTGTTGAATAAATATATTCAACAAATTTGATGTTTACGTGTACCTTATAATACATAAGTTTTGACGCTAAAACGATGTAACCTTAAAAAATGCTAGTGCATCACGTTTTAAAAAGAAGTGTATAAAAAGTATCTCACCTATACATGCTTTGTTACCAAAGGACCTCGAATCGTCTAAATAAGTACCATCTCTGAAACACAAACGCTAGGACGAAAATTGTTATCATGGTTACACAATTAACCAATATCAAATATAAGGTGCTCGTTCTCGTATCAATCCTTTTATTTCAAAAGGGGTCTTCCATGCGATGGTCATATAACCAAACAACTAGAGTGATAACACTCATAGGCGAGTTGCTCCTAGGCCAACTAATGACGTAATCCATCTCATCAAACATCTTCAAGAATGAAACATTTAAGAAATAGGTTTCCACGATAGAAATGATGTCAATCCACATAGTGGATGAGAAATAGTCGCTTGCAATATGCACGGTAGGGTAAGGACAAAATACCGCGCATTTCTGCTTTCAACCCTAGTCTCTCTATTGTCGTGTTGCATCCACGCTGTTTGAGTATCCACATCCAAACATCCAAGGCTTACCCATCCTCGAGTGAATTTTTCAAAGGTCTTAAGCCATGTAGAAATTTGAAGCATAATTTCACAACTCATCAAACAAGAACTGTCATGAAATCAAGGTAGAAGTTGGTAAAAGGCCCAATGTTTTTAAAAAATTAACTCAACTTTGGGATCGCGTAGAAATAAAATCTTGAATCACTAAACACGGTGTTTGCGAACAAGCAAAGAATGCTTACATTAGAAGCCAAAATGGTTGACTTAATAGCATGATGAAATAAAATGGAGACGTGACCAAAATATAGGTCGACGTAGCTCTAATAGTGAAAGAATGAACGTCTCTACATGTCGTGCATACGTAGTTCATCTGCTGCTCGCCTTAAGTTCTTACTCAGAATCTATCAACAAGTCCTCCTCAAGGTCTTATGCAGGGTAAAGGTACGAAAAGTATTTAGGTGTATGTCTCGACTCACTCGTGAAATCACTAGCGGGCGAAGAAGATCTATGAGACATATTGTGACTATAACGGTGTCCTAGATAACAAGGTGCTTAGGGACAGTGTGACACTATAATGACAGTAATTGATGTGAAAGCAAACTCAGAACATAAATGGATCAATCCAAATAAGCATGATGTACTAAAATCAAATAGTGGACATCTAAAAGCATGCATTGTACGGTGCACATAATTCCTAGTATGCTTTTCAGTGACTAAAGTGGAAAGTTGATTTTAAACTTGTTTAAAATAATGACTATACCTAATGTTGCATGATACTTCCTGAATTAGACATAGTTGATCAATTTATGTCTAATGATGCAACCACTCGGACTAGTCGACTCGTTTCATGTTCGGTGTTTTTAGAAAAAGAAAATCATTTTGGTTATAGTTCGGATTTTTATTTTTGAAAAACCGGCATTCTCTATAACCTTAGGCTCTGATTACCAATCTGTCACACCTCACCAAGGCGGAACCACAAGGTGTAATTAATAAACATCACATTGGGTGATAGATAAAACATCATACATGAATTAAGATAAAAGAAAGATGATAGATAAAACACCATACATGAATTACGATAAAAGAAAATTATCTGAATTACAACATTTCCATGTACAAGTTTAAAAAGTACAAGTGACAATAACTTGAAAGAAAGTAGACATCTTGAACATGTCCAATTGCAATGCACTAAGTTTCCACTTTAGGAATGTCACCTGAAAAGCATGATAAAAACGATTAACTATCAAATAGTTGGTGAGCTCACAGGATTATGTACAAAAATAGTTTATAAAATAGTAGATGTCCAAAATAGTTGTCCAAAGGTTGCAAAAACAAGTCGAGAGTCCAAAAATGACTCAAGTTTCCAAATACAGTTCTCGGTACCCAAAGTAACGTAACATAAATCAATGTATATGTATGCTATAGTGTTTATGCGAGGCACTACTTAAATGCATTCAGCCTTCTAGTTCCAAAGTTTTGTTCACCTAGTGTAGCAACCCTACACTAAAATAAGTTTCAAGTTTGACAAGTGTCACAACACAAGTCTTACATCCTAGTACCATGTACCCCGTTTATGGTGGGAGTAAGGAGGGGCTAATGTCCTAATAGCACTATCCATAAGTACTACCGTCTCAATCCTGTTGACGGGGATATAGTAAGCTAAAAGTAGTGGCGGGTTCCAAGCATACAACAACATACATATCAAGTTCAAGTTCCACATGTTTTCCAAGTTCAAATCAAGTTCAAATAGTTTAAGTACGCTCAAAAGTTCAAATATATAAAAGTATGAGCATAGAATTAGTTAGACACATCATGCTTTTCTCCGTAAAATTGTAAAAATGGCAAAAGAGGGGCTGTGAGAAACTCACTATAGAAGTTAGAATGATAATAGGACTTCTCGGCAAACCACACTAAGCAAACAACCCAAATGAATACGCAACCTTCTACTCGCAACCTAAGGCAAGTAAATATACCTAATTAGATCGTATATGATATGCTCGGACACTATTAAGGTTCATTTGTTAAGTCTTGTGTTCACATTTGTTTCCAAAGACACTTTTATTGAAAAGCACAATTTCTACTAATTTGTCCCGAATTTCCTATCACTTTAAGTATTTATTTTACCAAGTTAACCAAAGTTTCTGATCAAGCTACTGCTCCAGGTCAAAATTCCATGTTTTAGGTATGTTCATGAATTTTCATAAATTTCATTAAGGACTTACACCATACCATATATGCCCGACTCCAAAAATGGTGAAATCCAAACATAAAGAAGTATTTTAATGATCAGAGGGTCTAAATCAAAGTTATATAAGTTAGGCCAATGGGAGACTCTAAATAACCCTTATAAGTATCTCACATATCAGGTTCAATGATAGATTCACCAGGTTTTTGATTTATGGCCATTTTACTTACAAGGGTTGAAAAGAGGATTTTCATGCACATTTGACAGTTTACCTATTTTGCAACTTTCTCTACCAAACGACTCATAATTTTTGTATAAAGTTACCATTATGGAAACTAGACTCAAAGCACACTGATTTTAGATTCTTGAACCATGTCATAAACGACGTTTTTATTATTAACTTATACCTAATACAATATGACACAAAAATAAATTAGAGGGCTGATTGAAATTTCCTTTTGACTAAACAAGTCAAACCACTAACCCATCATGCAAAACCGACCCAACCAACTCCCACAATCATATTATACAGGTCTTAACATCATTTTAATCCAAAAATCTTAGTAGACTCTTTGAAAAAACATTGACTCATTGCATGTACAAATCAACTCCCGATTTAGGTTAAAATCATGATTTTACGCCTCATATTATCACTAGTTTTATCATTCGAATCATCAAACCACTTATACAACTTTTATAAGCATATTTACCATTATTTAAAGAAGTGTTAAAACACTATATTTACTCAGTAAAAAAGGGTTTTATTATCTTGTGGAATTAGAATAAAATGAGATGAAAAAACATGTGTTTTAATCCTAGTAAATGGCTACTTTTTGCGGTACAAAGATTAGAAACAAGCCGTCTCGTTTCCCTCCTCTTAACCTTGAGAACACAAGTGAATAACAATATGAAGATGTGGATGAGATGACTCAACTTTCTAATATGGTGATTTGAGTGAAAAACGAACCAAAAACTTGTTAGGGGTGATTAAACAAGCCATTTTAGAGTAGTTCTTTGTGTTAAACAAGATTTTTGAGTGGTGGTTGATGTTGGTCTTGTGGTGGATGAAATTTTGAAGAGGGGGGGAGATTTTTTCTATGATTTTAGAGAGATAATAAGAGATTGGTGTGTGATAAATGAAAAGGAGTAGGTGAAAGTAGTTGGAGTGAAGGTGTGTAAAAGATATGGGAAATGAGAAGCATTGAGTGTGTTTTGGGAGAAGCAACCCATTTGATTGGGTCTAGGGGTGCATGGTTGGTTTTAGTGGTCTAAAGGGAGGGAAAATCTTTTTATCATTCGAATCATCAAACCACTTATACAACTTTTATAAGCATATTACCATTATTTAAAGAGTGTCAAAACACTATATTATCAGTAGGTTTATTATCTTGTGTATTAGAATAAAAGAAGATGAACAAACATGTGTTTTAAGCCATAAATGGCACTTTTCGGGTACAAGATAGGCACAAGCCGTCTTGTTCCCTCCTCTTACCTATGAGAAAACCAACTGAATAACAATATGAAGATGATGTTGAGATGATTCAACTTTCTAACATGGTGCTTTAAGTGAAAAACGAACCAAAAACTTGTTAGAGATGATTAAACAAGCCATTTTAGAGTAGATCTTTGTGTTAAACAAGATTTTTGAGTGGTGGTTGATGGGGGTCTTGTAGTGGATGAAATTTTGAAGAGGGGAAGAGAGTTTTTATATTATTTTAGAGAGATAATGAGAGATTGGTGTGTGAAAAATGAAAAGGAGTAGGTGAAAGTAGTTGGAGTGAAGGTGTGAAAAAGATATGGGAAAATGAGAAGCATTGAGTGTGTTTTGGGAGAAGCAACCCATTTGATTGGGTCTAGGGGTGGCATGGTCGGTTTTAGTGGTCCAAGGGGAGGGAAAAATCTAATTTTTATTCTATATTTTGCATATATAATGTATGTGTTAGGTAGTTAAATGTATTATGCAAAAGTGTAAGTGTTTAGTTAATGTATGGTGTAATATATGTAACAATTGGGTAGTATATTGTAGGTTAAATGTAAAATGTGTTAAATAATGTTGGTTAAGTGTCAATTTATACACTTAGGTCATACTTAATTGTTTTAAGTCCATTATAAGAAGCGTAAGTGCAAAACGTTAAAATTTACAAAATATCGGGTTTACCGAGAAACTTGCAAGTTATAATGAATGAAGTGGCCTAAGTTCATAAAAGTGAATGAGTTATGTTTATTAATGGTTATTAACATTGATTTAATGACCTTTGAGCATATCGTTAATCGTTAAGACCGTTAACTAGGATCATAGGTCGAAGGTGCGTTCGTATAACTAGGGTTCCTAGGAATTGAATATTTAGTTCATAAAATGACATGACCATTTAGAAAGTGACTTAAAAAAAATTAATGGATTCAAAAATGTCGCATGTTTTCTATCGGTTACTGACCTCAAAATAGACAATTGTCACAGTATTCCCCTGTTAAAGGGAATTTTGTCCCAAAATTTCAATTTCTCGTCCTAAACTGTAGCGCTCGCGAATAGTTGTGGATACTTGCTCTTCATCTCGTCTTCTCGTTCACAAGTAAATTCTGGTCCTCGTAGATAGTTCCAACGAACTTTCACGATATGAATGCGACTTTGCTTTAGTTTCTTAACCTCACAGTCCATGATCTTAATCGGATCCTCAACAAAATGTAGTTTGTTGTCAATCTTGATTTCTTCCAGTGGTACGTGCAGATTTACGTCTATCAGGAATTACTTTAGGTTTGACACGTAAAACGTGTTGTGAATTCCTACGAGTTCTTGCGGTAAAAGCAATCAATAAGCTAACACTAACTTGCACAACGCCCCCTTGAGCCCTGTTTCCCTTCGCCCTTCCCCCTCCCGCCACCCTCTTCCCCCCCACCCCCACTCCCCACCTCCCATCCCCCCCCATATCCCCCTTCTTCTCTATCCCCCACACCTCTACACGCCACTCCCACCCAGTTTCCCTCTCATCCTCCCTTTTCCGTCCTACCTCCTCCCATTTCCCTCTATCATATCCTTCTCCTTTTACTTCACGTTCCCTCGTTCCCCCCTACCCAAAAATTTCAATTTCTCGTCCTAAACTGTAGCGCTCGCGAATAGTTGTGGATACTTGCTCTTCATCTCGTCTTCTCGTTCACAAGTAAATTCTGGTCCTCGTAGATAGTTCTAACGAACTTTCACGATATGAATGCGACTTTGCTTTAGTTTCTTGACCTCACGGTCCATGATCTCAATCGGATCCTCAACAAAATGTAGTCTGTTGTCAATCTTGATTTCTTCCAGTGGTACGTGCAGATTTACGTCTACCAGGAATTTCTTTAGGTTTGACACGTGAAACGTGACATGAATGCCTGCGAGTTCTTGCGGTAAACGCAATCGATAAGCTACAGGACCGACTCGTTCGACAATCTCGAACGGTCCTACGTATCTCAGTGAAAGCTTGGTTCCCTTGCCAAAACGTATTATGCCTTTCTAAGGCGATACTCTGAGTGGTACTTTATTGCCAACACTTAATTCTAACGGTTTTTTGCCGATTATTAGCGTAGCTCTTTTGGTGATCTCGTGTAGCCTTAAGTCATTCCTTGATTTAAACAATCTTGTCGGTAGTCTCCTGTACGATCTCCGGTCCAATAAGCTTTCTTTCTCCTACTTCTGCCCAAGCTATGGGCGTTCGACATTTCCTTCCATACAAGAAGTATTTATGAAATCACCCTCAACAGCATTAACTTGAACTAGCAGTACTAAGTTAAGCCTAACAACATTAACTGACCTAACAGTAGTAACCCAACAGTAGTAAGTTATGCCTGGAAGTATTAACTTAACTAGCAATAGTAAGTTTATGCCTAACAGCATTAACTAACACTGTCAGTAGTAAGTGTATGCCTAGCAGCATCAACTTTGAGTCACCAGCCTTAACTCCAATTTCGTTCCAAAAAGCGTTTCCATCATCAATTTTGATTCTTACAGGCTCTCTTTCTGTTTTTATTCTCACTATATCTCTCAATTCTTTTTCTCATCAATTCACTCTATCTGTTTTTATATCACACAACTCACTTTCTGTTTTTATTCTCACTATATCTCTCAATTCTTTTTCTCACTGAATGACTCTGTCTGTTTTTATGTCACCCATCTCTCTTTCTGTTTTCATTCTCACCAATTCTCTCAATTCTTTTAGCTCACAAAGTCACACTTTGTATTTTTGATAGGTCACATGAATCTTGAATCAATCATATCAACATGTAAGATTAGAGAGAATGAGGGCAAGTAAAGGGAAAATTCAAATCTTATTATGGAGGGAAAATGAGAGTTAATTATAAGGGCATCACCCTCTAATAAAGATTAGAGGGCTATTTATAGGCAATGGGAGGGAGGCTTTCCTTCCTTATTTTCCTAACTTGTCAATACTAGTCCCTAGACTTTGGTTATTATGCTATTTCTTACTTAAAGCATAATAAACCTTATTACAAGCTATATTAAACTAAACAAAATAAAGTCTAATAACAAAATATAATAAAACCACATAATCGACACTTTTCATAAACCTAACAATCTCCCCCTAAGGGTCGATTATTCTGGGCGTTCCCTCCTTGGTCCAAGTGGTCTTCCATTCACGTACATCTCCCATCTTCTCATTTGATCTCTGAACTTTCATTGAGATCTCTCTTGTGACTTTGATCTTTGAACTTTAACGCTTGTATGTCTTGAGTCTTGTTGTGTAATAGTGGTCTTGTTCCAATCATGCTCTTGTGATCTTGATCATGATCTTTCCATTTTCCTTTTAGTCCTTTGCCTTTGAGATCTTTACATATCATTATTCTTTACCGTGAATCCATCTTGATTTGTCTTTTGAAGCTTTTGACCAACATACTCATACTTTCTTGATAGCTTACAATCTTCCTCATGTAGAACTTTTGTCTTGACCAACAACTTGATGATTTGAGGAAGTTCTTTGTTTTATCAGAGTTGCGGAAGTGTATCTTTGAACTTTGAGTATGAGATATGAAGGAATGAATATGACGGTGTTCTTGCTTCTGAAAGGTAGAGATGTTGTTGATGTTCTTCCCCCCAAATAAACAACCATTCGTATGCACATACTTCACATTTCTTCCCCCTAATTGTTGCGCTCTATCAAAATATTCAGCTAGAACACTTCTCTTCCCCCTGATTGCATTTGATGACCATCAAACATAATCATAATCTTGTTACGCCTGAATATTCGATAGTGAAGTCATGTGTGGAGTGCGGTCTAAGCATGAGAGTCAACTACTAACTTCAATTCCAACAATCTCCCCTTATCAATATTGTGACATCATAAGTAACCTTGGTAATCCAACACTTCACTTGAATAAATCAAGGAAATGTTGTTTGTGTTTTTCGAAAACAAATTTCGAAAAAACACGATAACTACTAGATCACTTAGATTACTAGTTAACACTAATTGAATCATTAAACAATCATTTTCAAATTAGTGACCTACGTTCAACGTTGGCTTGATGTTAGCACTGGTAGGATTTCCATTCAATCATTGTGAAATACTTAATTTAAGTATCACTCTTGAATGTTCCGGCAATGTCACATAGACATATAAGCGACTCTTGTACCTTTTTGTATCTTTGATGTTTAATACAAATGTACTTTTGTGTCCTATGTGAGATTTATGATTTGATCTCTTTTGGCTCTAGACTCAATAAGTGCTTTTTGGTTTTAGTGATCGGAGGCTGGAGCAGACTGCCACCTTTTCAATATCAACAATCTCGGAGTGAGATGTCAATAGATTATGCATTTAATCTCCGTGACAATGAAACAAGAATTCTTTTGAGAGAATCTTGAGTGGCTGGGAAGGGTTGTGCATTGCATCACTGGGTCCATGATGTCTTTCTTCAATACCAAATATCATCTTTGTGATATTCGATAGATTATGTATTGACCCGGTTTCTGCCTAAAGTTTGTGGAGGGCTTCTTTCTTTTCACCCTTTATCCATACATTTCTTTTTCATTCTTCAACCCCTTCAATGTTAAACTAACGCGTCCTCATTATCATCTTGTTGTGATTGTTCCGATGATAACTCATGCCTTAGTTAACATTATTCCCATTCACATTCTACTCCATCATACCTAAGGACCTATATTCTATCTATGGAATGTCCCTGGGTAGATCCCTCCGGTTCTGGTTGGATCATGGGATAATACCTAACCTTACCACCTTATATCTTCTTTGATCATTGTGAGGTAGTTGGTTGATGGGTATTTAAGATCGAAACCATAAAACCATTTGAAAATCAATCAAAGTGTTTGATATAAATCAAAACATTTAACACTTTGAAAGTTTCACTTTTTGAGAAATACTCCCCCTACACATGTGCATTGATATTCAAAATTATTTTGCACATGGAGGAAAGAGTTGATTGCACTTTGAGTCTTTTAGATCACTTTGATATTCCACACACTTAAGCATTTATCTTTCTTGATCACATTTTAATCCAATTTTCTCCCCCTCAAAAATAGCATACCAAATGATATTTTTGATATCAATGGATTAAAATAGCTATATGAGAATTTGAAAACACATGGGAGAAAACGGATATAGCATGATTATGATTTGGAACCTTTTTGAATGTTCTAAACAAATTTGAAAAATAGTTGCGTCAAAGTATATAAATATCTAAAACGTATGGTCAGTAGATTGCTCACTCCTCATCCTGTTAATTTCAGGAAACGGTCGTAACCGGACACAATCTTCACCATTTGCACGCTTATCGATATAAACATACTTGACCACAACTTCTTTTAAATCGATTATTATTCATTTGTTCAAAACATTTTCATTTGTATACCATTTTGCTTGAGCTCAAGATTTTGAATATCTTAAATGAAATAGCTCAAGTCCAAGAAGTTGTAAACTTCCCGTTGTGAGGATAAATGTACAAAAATGTACACTTTCCTTTATTTGAAGAATGAGTCCTAAGCTGACATATACTTAGAAGTCGTATGTCCCGAGCATACTTTTTGAATAGATTTTGATTAAAAATTGCTCGGGATAAATGTACAAAAATTGCTCCGTGAAGCCTTTTTTCTTCGCTTCCGTATTGTACACATTTTTGATTTTGTACCAAAAAGTATCTCGCTTTTGATCACACCCGGTTTTTGGATCCTAGGAAACTTGAATGAAACATTCCGCCAAAAGCAACTCCTCATCTTGAGTCCACGCATTACGAATTCTTTTTTGTTTCTCAAGTGGCGGTTCTTTTTCTTTGTTTTTTTTTGCCTTCGACTTCAAACGAACGCCGCGGCTAGGCTTCGACGTCGGGGTCGGAACCGGCTCTGATTCAGTGATAATATAAAGTATAATATCTCTATATTGCAAACTTTCAATAACCAAAAACCGTAATAATTAATCACTTAGGTAAAGTAATTTATTACTCGGTTCGAAAATCCTCGAAGAAGTCGTGAATTGAGATTTGGGAATAATTCGGATTCGAGTTAAGAATGGTTAAAAGATTTTTGGCTTTTGAATTATACTACAAATTTAATAGCACAACTAAACTATAGAAACGATTAAAGAAACTAAAATCAATTAACTAACACGAAAAATTAACAAATGTGAATTAAAAACGTGGGCTAAACGAGAATTTAAAACTGCTAAAGCACTAATTTTAACAAACTTTTTAACCCTCAAAATCACAAAATATAAAAATAAAATTTGAAGGATAAAAGAAGAAATATTAGAGAATTTTTTAACTAATTTTTGAATTTTTTAAAAGAATAATGAATTAACAGAAAATAAACTTTTTCTAAATAATTATCACAAAAATTTTTAACTTTTATTTTTTCAAAAAGTACTAGATTTTAAAACTCTAGATACAATTATATGCAAAAAGAATTATAAATTTTCAAGTATTTTTTCTATTTTTTTATTTATGATATAAAAAACAAAGAAAAAGAAATTAACTAAAATCAATTTAAATTTCCTAGGAAAATACAAATATTAACTAGAAAAAGTAAGGAAAAATTGCAATTTATATCACTACAAATGTGGCAGAATTGAAAATGGAACAAAAAGCCCTAAATTTTTATGACCTAATTACGTAAGCCTAATTTATCAATTAAAAACTGTCATTCATAATTTCTAACAAACACGACCGTATCCTAGCGACATCTACTTTCGATATATACTTTCACAGGCAGCTATCATCAAACTCTATGACAAATCAGATATACTTTTATCCTCTCACTCTCCCATCCGGATGGACGATCGAGCTACCATAAGTAACACACCAAACAGGAATACGTGTAGCAAACAAGTTGTAAGGAATGACAAAAAAGCAAACAGTTGCTCCGAAAGGAACCCCGGTCAAAGTCTGCTTTATTATCTATTCAACATCATTTAGGTATCACACAGCGTATTCCTCTGTCTCACCACTTACCCTATGCAGGGAACTTATCTCCACGAATCCGAAGTCTAGTCTCTCTTCGAATCGAATCTCTCCTACTGGACTTCCTCTAGACTACCATCCTAAATACACATAGATCCCCTCCGAATGCCGGAACTCTATCACACAAAACTTCTACTATTACTTTGACAGATTCTTAACAGTATTCTATATCACTAATATTGTTAGCACTTTCAAATTAACACAAAGTCTCCTCTATCTTCGACACAAAAAAATACAACACCTAAAGAATCACCTCATTTAAATAAGTATACGTACATACCATAATACATAAATACTCAATACTACTATCTACAATCACACACAAAGATACACGCTATCTATCACTATATATATCTACTTTATATATTATCAATAAAAGATAGACAATTTGCGAGGCTGTTACTAAGTGTCGTGCATCTAAGCGTGTGTGCGAGTCTGATCCGTGAGCACATAGATGCTGTGAGTAACATACTCAATATCATGTATCCATCACCATACAGCGATCGTTGTGAAACACCATACTTGAGAAGTCCTAACTGCGAGGCTACTATCAATTGCTTAAATCTCTTCGTTCACACGAGTATATTTTTATATCAGTTAGACGGCATTGATCTCTATATACCGTATATCTTTATTATCATAGCGCTGACAATTAGCTTACCAATATACGAGATCAAACTTACACACAGCGATCACACAATTCAAAAAACATAGCTAGCGTCTAGATTTCGTATAAATAGACCCAAAGTATGACATGATCTGAATCGATACAAACAATAACCTGAGAGTATATATGTCATGTCGGCAATAATGACATACACATTCTCAGACTAATACTGTGCACACTAAACTCAGAAAGTGCCCAGAGACACACAGTACGAAACAGTACACAGACAACTTATTACATCTGAATCAGACATCACCTTCAATATCAAGAGAAATATATCGAGACAACTTACACGTATAATTAGTATACTTTAGCTCTGAGCATGAGAGAACACGTAGGGACTCATATAATATCTTATCTCTCAATGCAGAAAAGAGTCTCTTTTTATAATAAAGCTAAACAGCCTTTACTCTAATGTCCTAGGACTGAGATTTTGGAAATAAACTTTCTTACTTCAGAGACTTATGAGTGATCTTAGGATGTCACAGCGAATATCACATCGCTGCATGGAACAACTACATGCACATAAACACTTACTACAGGACAAAAGACGACACATTCATTAGAAAGCTTTAACACATTAGAAGTTAACTGATTCTGTTCAGTACAGAGATTCATAACATAGACTGCGCGCGAAAAAAAAGCGCTGAAAGATGTGCTAGAGCATATATCACAACATTTAGTCATTTTCTTTTCTACCACTCATTTTAGTGACACTACGGCGAGCACTGCAGACAGCGCTATTAGTGCCGTACAATAGAGGCTTATAGCTACGCGAGAGTCTGACATACAAATCAACCACAAGATGAAACTGATCAATTTTTATTTGTATCTAGCTTGATGTAACTGCGATAGAGAATTGTAGCATACATGTTTGGCTGGGTGCGAAGGCAAATGGGAGGGGGGGTATCGCTTTGGATTTCTGAGCATGTCTAACTGTAGCATTAGAGGGACGATATCTTAACATCACATTGCCTAGAGTCGTAGGTAGACACAGGATGTGGCACTTCAGAGTCACGAGTGATAACAACTCACGAGCATCAGAGTTCTCATATAGTACAAAGATGTGCAGGTTGTGGGGAGACTTAGTGAGTTTAGAATGCACTGCGGTTTGGTTACGTGAGAGAGTAACGGTGTAGACACACAGGGTCTAGATTATTCGGAGGGTAGCATGTGCTAAAAGGGCGAGGTAGGGGTGTACACTTTGGTCAGAGTAGCGGCTTTATAGCGAGTGGGTGGCTCGTGAGGAGAGGAGTAATCAACTTACGATTACTCTTAGGGTATGTGTTAGTGATAGAGACTAGGGTATTAAATGTGCACTGGAAATCGACTCAGTACTTTGACACAGTTTAAGGCCAGACACCACAGGTGATATACAGGATCCTTAGACTGGTAGCATTGGATGAGTCTCTGTATTCGGAGCTATCTCTTAGGGGGCTCTCATAAATCACTAAGTATGCAACACTGGTATATCAGAAGCTGAGAAGAAGTCAGTGCTTAGGGACTACTCTATGGAGGGAGTCAATCATTTTGGAGAGAGCACTAACAATCGCTAAATCATTTATTTTCATAGTGAACAGATGGTGCAGTAGAGCTTTATGTACTAGGTGTGGACTTGTAAATAACGCGTGGATCAATATTCTCTGATGCATTGGCGGTGAAGCAGATGCAATGGTGAGTGATACACACTCATATTGTGGTCAGAAGGCAACTTATCGTGGTACTTATGACACTTAGTGACTTAAACTAAATTGTGTCTAGATATCAGACACGTGTAAAATGTCATAACAATAGGACTAGTTCAGCGCGTAGATTTGATTGCAGAGTAGACTCAGGCTCTGTGAGAGATACTATAGGGGTTGGCCGCGAGTTATGATACTAACGTAATGTAGAGTTAACTGAATGGGAGGAGTTCTGTATCTGGGAGATACAGGTCTCAATTGTGTCACTCTAGGCTGTTTAATAACATATGGTTCTACGACAAAACCTATAGGAGTGCGTAATAGAGCTATTACATTTAAGTTTTCAGTATGGATCTTCAACACATTGTGTACATTTTGCGTCACTAGTTAGGGGCGAGGATCGTATAACGTATTAAACACTAATAAAATAGCTATTGTAGAGAAATTAACTAGTTTCTCTATACTATGAGAGTGAGATTAAATCAGGACTTTCACAGGGTTAGAGCAATGTGATCTACTATAGCTTTGGGTGGAGTAGGGAATCAGTTCCTATCTGTGTCAGGGGAGGATAACTTCGGGTGAACAGTTGAGTCGAGAAGTGTGGTATGGGACTGGATGCGCAACAGGAATTATATCAGTAACACACACATGTTGGTCTAGCGTACTAGACACAACAGGTAGTATGTATTTTGATGTAGCATAGGTGGACGTCTCAGTGTGATAGGACAAACATCTATTGAGAGATGAGATGGCTGAGTTGGGTCCAGAGTAATTGTAAGCCTAGTGCCGAGATTATAACACCTCTTGACTTACTTAAGTTATATGGGCAGAGGACACTGTCTGTCTCTCATATATAGAGGTGCACTTTGTTTAGACATGGAGGATTAAGGGACGTGACTATAGGGGACTCAGGGCAGATGAGTATGATAGACTTATGGAAGGTAAAACAAGTGATACCGGTTTGTAATGTACAAGTAGCGTGCGGAGGGGTTGATCTTTTTGAAGAGCTGTTAGGTCATTCGGACTTATGGTGCACTATTTAGATCAGGATGTGGGTGTAATAGTACAATACTTGGTTATCAGTTTGTGTGCTTATCTTCTAGGAGTTGTTTCTTCATGTCAACAAGAACAAGGAACACACGGCACATCAGGTGGGTGTGTTAGTTTATGATTCATATGGGTTGATTCGTGTTGTTGTATTGATACATTTATAATATATTTTATACCGAGCTAGTTGACTATGTCATCAAACATTGCAGAGTATTGTTATGGTGTTTGTAGTACGTGATTGCAGACTGTCACTGAATTTGTAGTTGTTTGGTAATTTTAGAGTCTTAGATGGGTTACACATTTTGGGAGTGTGGTCAGAATATCACCAGATTTTGGCAGGTTAGACTTCTTCTGTACGCCTTGGTATAGAGGAGTGAATGGTGATATATGGGTCAGGAAGTTTCGATCGTGAGTGTGTTAGTCCGATCTCACTGTGATGGGAAGTGATGGTTTCTCTGTCTTGAGGAGTGTATACATCTATTATGATGAGATATTTTTGATATCAGGAGTACTGCTGGGGTACTCATGAGAGACTACTAGTTGATAGTGCGGTTAGACAGACACGAAGGACAGGGGGGGGGCGTGAACGATATTAGACTGCATGATGGTGCATGTTTACTCTAAATGAGAGAACAAATTCGTGGTGATCTTTGAAGCATTAAGAGGGGGGATAGGAAAGGATGTGGTGAATTGATAGAAATGAGGTTGGGAGGTGGGAAATATGTAAAGTAATTAATTGACATCTGTGAGATGAGCATTTAATGGTACATCATTTGATGACATATACATTATTTAAGGATGGGATCATGTGAGCTAGGAGGTTGCTTCAATGAGATAAGCAGAGTGTGTCAGAGAGCATCAAGAGATGAAACTCTCGAGGAGACAAACATAGAAGTCAGGGGGTGCTCAGCTCGGAATTGATAGTGAGCTAGAAGCGTGTGTAGGGGATGGTGAATGTTGGAAGTGGCATGGTGGTGATGGTGTATCATTAAATATGGTGCATTGGGTGGAGGTATGGTAATGGAGGGGGAGGGTGTGGTTGGTAAGCAGGTAGTTGTAGTAGAAGATGAGGTTGTTGTTGTGGTAGGAGGTTGGGGGTGGTGTTGGTAGGTGGGGATGTGGAGAAAAAATATAATAAGTAGAGGAATGAGGGGATGAATAAGAATATAATCGCTTAGGTGATATATCTACACAGTCGCTCTTGATGAGTGGACAGGTTTTTCGTACTACACAACAAATAATCAAGTGGGAGACAATATTAGCAATATATGCATCATGAATGCTTATGACAGTTTTATAAGTGCTTTATACATATCAGGGTGAACTTTTCTGAAGACTCACGGTATACAATTCTCTGTATCGATATGAGACATGCCACATTAATTAGGTATATGTGAGATTGATCTAGAACTTCTTTCGGACAGAGGGGAGAAGTTTGAGATTAGTTTTCTACAATATTGAGAGGTCATAGGTAATACATAGTTACTAATTATGCATGATGGTGCTCTTAAATATATATAGAACTTAGTGGTTCCGTGTAACCACTACTATGAATTTGTAATTAGGTAAATTCATATATCACATTATGGAGTGGAATTTGACTATGCGGAAGTCTACTAGAAAGCATTGATCAAGATCCAACTGAGGGTGTCAGGCAACAGAGATTGAGCAGGGAGTGATTAAGTTCTGACTTAAACATCATAGGAGGAACATAGGAATAAGTATCAGTTATGATGTAGGTGTATAGCGGATGGAAGTATAGGTGATTGCATATGTATAAGGGAGGGCTGGTGGATGGAGACTATAGAAGTCAGGTATGGTAGAGTTATAGGTTAAGGAGTTTAGAACTATGTGAGGTCATGATGACAGGACAGTTACAAGGGGATGTATCATGTGAGGTGTGCAGGTGTGGGATGCGAGTGGTGGAGTGAGAGTGGGAGTACGATTCTTCTTGAATTAGCTAACTGTGATGAGTCGCGCTCGTGGAAGAGATCACGTAGTAGGTATTTGTTATGTTACATAGGATCACAGGGTTAATAGCGTGAGCTCTTGAATTCCTTGGAGTGTGAAGCGACATTGTTGAATGTATAGGCGAGATGACTATAATAGATGTATTGATCAGCGTAGGTCGTTGTGAGCACGCAGAGACTGAAGTGGTCTCACATGGATTGAGTTCCATTGGTAAGAGTTTATTATCACATTGACTCTAGTCTCGCAGTGAATTATAACTCTATCACCCAATGGAATTGGAAACTAAATCGATAAACTAGAGTGACACACGATTTATATTCATATTTATGTGTTATATAGTGATAGCTCTTTAGAATTTATATGTTTGAGTGTGATAACATCGATGAGAACACATCATAGACATCTAGGAGTGAGGACGAGAGCGAAGACTGTATTTACTATATCTCGACAACACACGAACTGTAAATAATCTAGTAGTACTATGAACTTTACTCTTATGGCGGTCACACACTCAGTGTGCATGAGAGACTTGGTGATGACGTGGGCAATACAGTTTACGTTATCCACAGATCGTGAGTTTTACTTGAGGGGATTAGGTCACGCCAATATACAGCTAGCGAGCGCGAGAGAGAGAGAATCAGAGTACAATAGCTATGTTACAACAAAATTACACTGAGCTGATCAATAATAATGAATTTAGAACGGATAGACACATCAAACATCGCATAATATAGAAGAGGGTAACACATGAGGATTGGGGAGACGAACTGGATGATCTTGCTCTAACATCAATGGATCACACATTTATCTACATGATGGAGATCGTACACGGGTGTGTAGCGCACAGAGAGGATAGCATAGTGTTTAGGCGGACGAGTTCTGGATGGCTCACATCACATTAATGGAGAGGATGTGGGGGTGATGAGAGGTGTGTGTGGTATGGAATTACTAGTGTAGGCATGGTAGGAGGAACAACACACACGATGTGTATTGAGATGGAAGAGGGTTGGATAGAGGTAGGATTGTACACACTTGTGGTCGGGGGAGGAGGTCTTGAGTGAGTAGTTAGTGTTCAGGATAGAGATTTTTTAATTAGTTCTTCGAGATAGGGGAGAAGTTAGTACGTACAGGATAAACACGGGAGATATGTATTGATGTGGGATAGTACCTTAGTTGGACAGGGGTCTGGTGATATTTGTAAATGAATTTATTAGCGACTAACATGACACATAAATGATAGTGTGTTGATATTCACATGGGTGGTATTTGTAGTTTAGGGAGTATGCACACACAATTGTGTCTGAATACACGGTGTAGGACTCTTATTTGGGCTAGTCTGATCTACTTCTTTGGATATTGGTAGGGTGGTAGAGGTGGATTATGTGAGTAGTGGATCGTTGTTTTATGAGTTAATATATTCTTGTAGATTGATAAGCGATGGCTGTTTGAAGTGGGTGCATATATATGATATACATATTGATAACAATGCGAGGGAGGTTGGGGGGTGTTGGTGAAGGGAGATATTGGTGTGTGAATTCTAGTGGGGTAGTCATGGACACGGGTATTATGTGGGTCTATACTAGTAGGGTAATCTGGTTTTCTATTAAGGATGGAATTGGGGAGATGTATCTATATGGCACAGTGGGACTAGTCATTGGGTAAGAGATGAACTTAGAGGAAAGGACAACAAGGAGATAGTGATGAATATTTGATGAGGGTGATTTCACAGAGGGTAATGATAAGATTGGGGTTTATTGATGTTAAAGTGTGTTTAATAAAATGTTGAATTATAAATTGTTTTTGATAATCATTTATTGTTTAAAATTGTGTAGTTAAAATTTTTGAGGGGTAGATTATTGTTTGATATTGGATTGAAATTTGTTTGGAATTTATTTGGGATTAGTGGATTATGAATGAGATGGGGTTTGTGTGATTATTTATTTTAAGGTGATTTTGAGATATTAATGTGGGACTTATCTCCACAATCATATCAATCTCATTCTCCGATAATACATACTTATACTATTTAGCGTAAATAGATAAGTAATATAATAAATATTTATAATTATTAATTATAAATATATCTCGACAAGTCCATTCGGTACACCTTAGTCACTTCAAAATAATCATTATACGGTTGAAAATGAAACGTTTACTCATAATAAACACATTAGAGAAGTTTCGAGAAAAAATATATTTTTCGTCTTTTAGTGAAAATAAATAAAATAATTAAATATTATTAAAAATCAAAAATCATGTTTTTAAGAAAATTTCTAAATATAAACTTTTTATGAAATTTCGACATGACCCGTACGTTTATACAGCGTTTTCCAAGGTTTTAACCCTTATTTTCAACATTTTTTCACAAATTCGACACTTTTCGACAAAATTCCAAAATCTCAATCTTTAACACTTACCAACACTTTTCCTCCAAAATATCATTCAATATCACTTCGTAAATACATTTTCACTTTCAAAAGTCCGACAAAGTTTTCATAACTACTAAATATCGCTTATTGGGCCTTAAGGCCCAACAAGGGTCCATTAGGAAATTTATAAGTCCAAAATATAATCCAAGTTCAAAACCAAGGTCCATTTATATACATAAGTATATACTTATATGTAAAAATAATCCGGACCACAATAAGCGATCACATTAAGCCGCGGCTCAAATAGACTTATTGGGTCGTGAGTCCTTAAGCTCTAAAATATGTACATTAAGCTTGAAAATAAGCTATTAAGCTATATATCGTTTTTGGTTAATATCATATGCCTCAAAAATAGTCCACAACATATGCCATAACACAAAAATAATCAAAAGTCACTTCCTTAGTGATCTTGATAAAAAAACGTGGCATATAAGCCTCAAATAAGCCAAGAAATAGCTTAAAAATAAGCCCGAATAAGCTATACAAACTACTATAAAAAATAAGCATTCTAGCATCATATATTAT
>BQNB010064900.1:0-29645 GCA_026074375.1 Tanacetum coccineum
TTACATCGCATGCTATACATAAGGCGGGTTTGACTATAAAAAAATCTTGTATTTTCTCCAATTTCTATAAATAAACTATACTGATCTGAAGGTTCAAATATTATGTGTGATATATGGTTAGAAAGCTAATGATATATATTTTTCAATGCAAAAAATAGTGAATCTTTTAGAGTTCTATACAAATATTTATGCTCATTTTATGACAACATATTAAATATTTAAACTTACAAATTAGCGTTATATCAAACATGATACGCAAAGCAAGTTTGACTAAAAAAAGATCTTCTATTTTCTCCAACTTCTATAAATAAACTGTACCGATTTGAAGGTTTAAAAATTATGTGTGATAATGATTGGAACATTAAAAATGTGTGTTTTTCAACATAAAGAAACAATGAATCATTTGGTGCTCAACATAAATATTTATACATGTTTTACAAAAGGATGTTAAGTATTCAAACTTACAAATTAATATTATATCACATGAGATGTATCAAGCAAAACAATGTACCTAAAACCAGAAAACATAAAAATAATGTCAAATGAAGATGACACTACATTGAAAAATAAGCAATTTCTCGTCATGACAGAAGCATAAATACGTATATTAATAGTTTACGGTTCTTCAAATATTAAGTAGGTTTTAGTAAAAAATATTAATTCCTTTTTCTTACACGTACACGTAGGGATGAGCATATAGACCCGAATCCCGGTACCGAACCGGAACCGTACCGGTTCCGTACCGAAACGGTACCGAATCCCGGTATACGGTACGGGACCGGTACCATGATTCGAGTAAAAAAAAAAATCGGGACCACTAATTCGGTACGGGACCGGTACCAAATCGGGAAATTACCGAAAAAAACAGGAAAAATCATCGATTTCCCGGTACCGGTACCGTACCGGTACCCGAATCCCGTTCGGTACGGTACCGGTACCACTAATTTATGCTCGGGAAAAAATCGGTACCACTAATTCGGTACGGGACCGGTACCGTGCTCATCCCTAGGTATGGGGTTTCGCGTTACAGGTCCATATCGTTTGTTGTAGGTACGTGCTCATTCCCTACGTACAACGCATTTTGAATATAATTTTTTATGATTTAATATGATGATAATTTAAATATGATTATTTTCTTTTACTATATTAATTTTATATTCTATATCAAATCCAAAATCTAAACCAAACCTAAATCCTAATCCAAATCCAACATCAAACCAAAGAGACCCTTATAGTTAAATGGGTCAAATAATTATGATCGGTTTGACTCGTTTACCAATGACCTAAACTGTGTTTTTACAAAATCGTACTGTAATACCCATAATTATGTTATACATCTAGCTTCAACTTCAAATAAAACCATCAACAAACAAATGCAATGCCAAATATAAACAGCTACATCTTTATATTAGATTAAAGAACATGTACATTATGAGATTAATATATATGTGTAAAGTTGTTCACACAAGCAAGAGAAACAAGCACAAACACCGTTGCACTCGATACAACATTACTCTATATACTATAATAGGGTTAAAACGCTGCCGTTTTTGGCAGCGTTGCTACAGTACCCAGTGTTGCTACAGTACCCGGCCCAATGGGCCGGCCCATTTGGCAATTTTTTTTTTTTTTATTTTTTTTTATTTTAAGGAATGTAAAAAAAACCGCTCGGCATAAAATAGAAAAAAAAAACTACAAAAATATTGACTTATTCAGATAAAAAAAATACTCGCAGACATGAGCTCCAACACATAAGCCCATATATAAAAAAACAAACTATTAAACATGAGACCGAAAAAATAAACCCGCACAAATAAAAAATAGAAAAGAATAAAAATAAAATTTCAACGCAAAAATTAACCCGCACTATTAAAAAATACTCGCGACATGAGGCCCAACACATAAGCCCATATAAAAAAACAAACTATTAAACATGAGACCGAAAAAATAAACCCGCACAAATAAAAAATAGAAAAGAATAAAAATAAAATTTTAACGCAAAAATTAACCCACACTATTAAATATGAGACCGAAAAAATAAACCCGCACAAAATACAATAAAAAAACGCCCTGCAGTAACGCGTGATTCTCATTTAAAGCCCATGTTCCCATAAAATTATATTAAAAAAAAACCCCGTATAGCAAAAAAAAACCTTTAAACATAAGCCTCACACATAAGCTCATATAAGAAAAGAAAAAAAAAACTATTAAACATGAGGCCGAAAAAATAAAACCGCACAAAATAAAAAAAATAAAAATAATAATGTCTCGCGTAGAATAAAACGACGTAGTTTTGTTCTACACGCTACAGTGCTCGGCCCTTTGGGCTCCCAATTTGGGCCAACCCATTTGGCTTTTTTTTTTTTGGTTTGTAGGCAATGTAAAAAAAAACAGCTCGGCACAAAATAGAAAAAAAATTACAAAAATATTGACTTATTAAGATAAAAAAATACCCGCGACATGAGGCCCAACACATAAGCTCATATATAAAAAAACAAACTATTAAACATGAGACCGAAATAATAAACCCGCACAAATAAAAAATAGAAAAGAATAAAAATAAAATTTTAACGCAAAAATTAACCCGCACTATTAAACATGAGCCTCACACATAAGCCCATATAAGAAAAAAAACAAACTATTAAACATGAGGCCGAAAAAATAAAACCACACAAAATAAAAAAAATAAAAAATAATAATGCCTCACAACTACGCGAAAAAAATTAACGACCCGCAGCAACGCGCGGGTAATCATGCTTGTTCATATCATATTTCGCAGCACAGACAAAATATGTCGGTGTATGCATATAAATAAAGAAACTATAAGCTTTCTTTTGCCAAAAATGTTAATTCTTTCTACAAAACATTTCTACTAATCTTTTTACACACATGATACTCAGAAGTAGACGGTTTAGATTCAAAGAGATGATAAATGAAAAAATGTATATTAGAGTATATGATTGTGTGTGTAAGAGAATAAGTAGAATGATTTTATAGGAAGTTTTAGCAAAGTTGTTCTTTTGCTTGATATGTCTCAATAAAAGTGTCCACCTTACTTTTTATATTTGTCTCAAAAAAAGTGTTCAGTTTTTATTTTTGGATAGTAATAATGACTTGTTTTTCTACTTTACCCTTTTAATCAAAACATGCATTAATTACTCATTTCTAATTTATATATTAACTATGATGGTAAAAATGACTTTTTATCAATCAAAACTAGCATTAATTACACATATCATAATTTGTCCAAATTTTATTTGTGAACGCTCTTTTTGAGACGGAAGTAGTAATATATTAAAAAATTAAAATTATTTGGTGTAATAATATGGGAACGAATTTTTGTAAGAGGAGCCATGTGATATTGTGAAGCATGAAAATTGTCAAAGTTTAGGTACTTTTTTTACTAACTGTCAGTAAACAAAAACTCATAATTTAGTTTTGACTTGACATATGTAAAATCTGGACATGTTTTCATTCTTTAGATTTTAAAACAAAAATATATTTGTAAATGACTATATATTCTTGGGTTTTTCTAACATGTGCTTCAGGGGCACATGTTAAGGTGGGGACACTGGTTGTGTGTCACAACCTGATTGGCCAGCAGTACAATAACTGCTGACCAATCAGGCTGTGACACACAGCCTGGTGCCCCCACCTTAACATGTGCCCCTGGGGCACATGCTAGAAAAACCCTATATTCTATGGGGCATTTGAAGCGCGTCGTTTCAAACAGGCCCAAACAAAGTAGCCCAATATGATGGAAAAAAACAGCAGCCCAAAAACTTTAAAAGCCTTAGCTCATCCAACACATTTCAAAGATTAGTAAGAAAAAAAATTACAAAAAGACCCCTCAAGTTTCTATTATCTACGACTTTTTTATAAAAATTTAACAAATATGTAGCAAATTTTTAAATAAAAAATCTACCGACAGAAATGTCTCTGGATTACGAATAAAATGAGCTCAATATTGATATGTTCTAGACATGAGTACAATTTTATAAAAAATGTTGAAGTTTAATATACGTTTTTAAAAAGAAAAAATATATAAAAACTTTGGAGCATGTTTTAATTTTGTTCTTTGTGCATTCTTGACCAACAGCCTATATCCGACCATATATCATGACTATTTGTTGGGCTTATACCCTTTTTTGCTTAATTATTCACATGTTACTCACAAAAAATATTTAAAAAAGTGGTACACTGTTTTGTATCGAAAAAAATTAGTAATAAAAAAATTACAAAAATGGCCCTCAAATTCTCGCTAATTACGACTTTTTTATATAACAAGTTTTGTAATCAATATGTAGCAAATATGTGGCGCACTTTATATGAGAAATACACGCCTTTAAATTACGAACAAAACGAGTCTAGTATTGATATGCTTTAAACGTGCGTACGATTGTATAAAAAATATTAAAGTTCAATACACATTCTTAAAAAAATATACATATAAATTTATGGTACCCTTTCTTTTGTGGCTTGCAAAAATTAAAAGGACACCAAGTGTCACCCTTCAAATATATAGTATACTCCCTTCGTCCCAAAATTATTGTCTTCCGACAAAAAACACACAGTTTAAGAAAAGTGCATTTATTACTGCTTTCTCTTTCTTACTTTTTGACAGAAAGACAGTTTTACCCTTAGGTAATTAATTTAAGTCTTCTTTAAAGTTAGTAATAATAATTTCAAACAAGGGTAATATAGTAAACTTGATCAAACTTCCCTATCTATTTTTAGTAGTGGGCAATTAAATTGGGACATCCCAAAAAGAAAACGTGGACAATAAAAAATGGGACGGAGGGAGTATAAAAAAAGAATAAGTCCTTTTAAGTACCAAAGATGCTCTAACTTATAAAAAACAACGTACCCATGCATTATACACCTCAAATGTAAAACAAAGTTTAAAATGCCTCAAATATAAATGAAAGTTTCATAAACATCATTGCCCCCACCGCAACGCGCGAGTTAAATTCCAACTCGTTGTACCTAAACAAATCATTGAATATGTGGGCCGATTTCAGTCTATGTATAACGCTTTTTGGAGACTTTGGGCCGGGCTAAGTGGCATATTTCTTTTAAGTAGTTAAAAATATGCAACATTAAACCTGAATTTGAGCGAGAAATTCGAAGCTCAAACTGATTGAGACGGGAAAAATGCTTATCGAGTCACGGGGTGAGTTTGAGGCCAGGATCAACAGACGGGCTTACGCGTACCTCCTAAATTTGTAAAAGTCAATTTCATTCATTCATGCGCAATCGTTTGGTTATAAGAGGGTGTTTGGGAGTGCGGTTGAATATGGATTATTTGATTATTGCGATTGAAAACCACTAATAATCAATTTTTTGTGTTTGGCAAGCAAAATCTAAAAAGCAATTATCTGCATTATGATGCCTGCAAAACGTAGTTTTGGCGCAGCAAGTGCTGGCCTGCTTTTGGAGAACGTGATTTTCCTTTTTGGATCAAATTACCATATTACCCTAGTAGATGGGTCCTGTGTTCTCTTGTCTACCACAAGTTTATTATAACACTATTCTATTTTATTTTATATGATTCCTTTAATTCATTGTAATCGTAAATTTTACTCTACTTGGTTTGTTGGACATTTTTTATTGGGCAAATTAGTTAGAAATGTATCTAACTTGTCATCTTTTGCTAAACCGCGTAGTGTACTTTTTTTTGTGTAAAAATCAATAAACTTTTAAATTTGGAATATTGTATGTATTTTGCCGACATAAAATGACCAATTTACCCTTCACGCTTTACAGGCTGGTTTGAAAACATAAGGGGTAAAATAGTTACAAACTACACACAATTATTACCAAATTTAAAAGTTTATTGATTTTTACACAAAAAAAAGTACACTACACAGTTTAACAAAAGGTGGCAAGTTGGATACATTTCTACTAATTTGCCCTATTTTATTCAACAATGGTAGTGAATTATTTATAGTCACACATGCATGACAATGTCAATGTGCGTTCGTTTTATATAATCACTGAAATTATAAGTTTTTTCACCTTTTTAAAAAAAAGTTTGAATAAACGATATTGTTATCGAGTCTTAAAATATTATTATTGTATGTCAAAAGTAATTTTTTTTGAACATTTATGTCAAAAGTAATCAACTCAACAAATATAAAGAATGTATAATTTTGTCATTTATGTATATACTCATTACACAAAAGTGAAACCTCTCAGTCGTTTTTAATATGTTTTACTATTCATTTTACTGTTCAGCCGGGCCATGGTGTTTTTATTTGGGCTGCCGTTTTTTGCCTAGTCCACTTTGTTTTTTTTTCTTTTTTTCCCTTACTACTGGCCATAGTGTTTTCTTTTGGGCTCCCATTTTTGAGCTGGCCCATTTGGGTTTTTATCTTCGTATTACGAACAAAACGAGCCCAGTAAACGAGCCCAGTATTTTAATGCTTCTGACGTAAGTACGCTTTCATAAAAAAAGTTGAATTAAAAAAACACTAAAATACCCAATAACTTTAAAATAAACGACGCAATGAAACCGACCCCCCATACGGTATGTAAAAAAAAACCCATTTAGCAACAAAAATAAACCTTTAAATGAGACCCTACATCATAAGACCATATAAAAAAACTAAACTTTTTTTTTAAAAAAAAAAAAACATGATACCGAGAAATATTATTAAATTCGCACAAGACTAATCTAAAAAATTACGCTTCAAGATACGAAAAAAAAAACAATAAAATAAAAAAAAAAAAAATAAAAACATATAAAAAATAAAAAAAAAAATAACCCACGCAAAATACAAATATATATATATATATATATATATATATATATAAATTTATTTATACTATATTATATATATATATATATATATACGATATATATATATATATATATATTATCTAAAACCTATATATTGGAAGGATAGTGAGAGAATGGTCTTCACTCAAAATTCCAGCAAAAAATGACACATAATTCATTTGGACTGCCATGTGATTTTCCATCTTTAACTTTTTTGAATCCAAAACATCTACAACCCATTCATTATATTTTCCCTAACAAATCAACCGTCCCTTTTTTCTCTCCGATCCACCAAATTCATAACCTAAAATATATTCATCAAATCACTCTAAAAAATTAAAATCTAAAGAATATTCACGAATCTTTCTCAGATTCTTATAACAACTTAATTGAATTCATATGAAAAATTACCGATTCAATGAATCAAAAAACCACACACACTTAGGAAAAAAAAAATACCTGGGATTATAATTATACACGTCATTTCTCAATAAATTCATCTTACCCACCAAATCCATCAAATGAATCAGGAACCAAAAAAATGAACGAAGAAACTCCGGATCAGTATGATATGTGGCCTTCAAAATTTATCAAGTGTATATAAGCTTTAACATTTATCTAAAGCTTTTTATGCCTTATGCTAAATTATGACATCATTTTTAACAAGCTTAGATTATCTATTATATAATGTGAATTTATCTACTTTTTAAATCTATTTAATAATCTCTAAACAATTTCTTAAAGCAACCCGTCCAACGGACGGGCCTGCGGCTAGTATATATATATATATATATCCGCGGGTAATCTTGCTTGTTTTACCTATTGACTAAACAAATTGTAACACCCCTAAACCGGGTTTTAAGTATTTAATTACGAAAAGGTCATTAGGTAAGTTTCAATATGACTTTGATAGTCTAATTAGGAATTAAGCATCTCTCTGTTAGAACCAATACGTCGTATTGGTAAGTGTTAATACGGCGTATTGATATAAGAGTGAATATGGTATATCCGGGTAAATGAATACGGAGTATTGATAGTCTAGCATGGATACGACGTATCCATAGGTATGGATACGGCGTATCGGTTAAGTCAGACCAAAAGTAATAATGTAGTGAAAGTATTATGTGGCAAAATTATAAGAAAAGGAAGTTAGAGGGACTATTATTGCCAAATGACTAAACTAGCCACCTAATTTATATCTAGTTAGTTCCATCATATTCCAGACAATTCTTTGTCTGTGTTCTTTGAGGGTGAGACGTGGGAAACCAAGAAAGAGGGAGGAACCATGAACTAGTGATGATCAATTGGTAGAAGAATTAAGGTCCCATTCAAGGAGATAAGCCCTATCTATGTTCCTACTCAAGTAAGTAACCAATATTTGAGTTAATTGAAGAATTAAGGGTTATGATTCCTATACCCAAATTGGGGGTTTTGGGTAAATGGGTTTCTAAACCAAGTATTAAGGTATTAATGATTATGGGTTAAGGTTAATTGATGATTAATGTAAAGTAATTGGAAGTCTTCATCATATGTTCATGATATGATCATATGATGATTAAAGATGGGAATTAAGTATGTTATGGGTTATGTAAACCCTTATTATTGATATTACTTTTATGTGAAAATAGGTTTTGAAGATGATGGTGATAATGCTTATGTTTATTGATTTGAATTCAAGGTAAGTAAACCGGTTATAATGTGCTATTACATGATTCTATCATTATATGTATTATGTGGTTGATGTAATGAAGGTTTAGGAAGTCTTGGTTAGAAGCTTGGACTAAGAAGTAGATTAAAGGCTAGTTTAGCAAACTAGCCAAGGTTGTGGTTAAGCCTAAATTGACCCATTTAAGGTATGTAATGATTTTGTATGATTTGATGTAATGTGTTTTAAGTGTAATGTGCTAATAATGATGAAAGGTGGTCTTATGGACTAATAACGAATACGAATGATGCTTATGAGATGAATGATGTATAATAACATGGTATTGTCGTTTACTTACTAAGCCCCGTGCTTACGGTTTAGTTGTTTAACGTTTTGTAGGTGCAATGTGAAGAAGTAAGACCCTGGATAAAGGCCTAGATATTGGAAGCAAGGACTAGAAGTGATGGTTTATGCTTAGAGCTTAGTACTAGATACCGATCTCGAAACAATGTTGAACCCCCAAAGTAACGTGAAATGGTTTCTAAACGTTATTGTTAAGTGTCAATGTCTTTTGTATTGGTTTTGGGTAAAAATGTATGCAATTGGGACAAAGGAAGAATATGAAATGGGTAAAAAGAGGTGTTTGGCAAAACACCCATCGAATGGTAAAGAATGTTGTCGAGGGTCATTGAGACCCCAAACGTTATGATAAAGATGTATTATAATGTATTTATGGTTTATGGAATGTATGGTGAAGTATCGAGTTCTGAAAGTAAGGTTTTGGGTCAAAATGGGTAATTCTGCACATGTTTCTACAGGTTCTGGGTCTGTTGGTTCAATACGGCGTATCCAAGGTATGGATATGGCGTATTGAAGGTTTGAAGTGGATACAGCGTATCCATTCTATGGATATGGTGTATCCATATCTGTAGTTTTAAGTCAATTTTGTTTTAGTCATAAAAATCAAACCGTAAGGAGTTAGAAGGCGTGTCACCCGGCGTTTCGAAGATAATTGAGTCAAGTTTCAACTAGTAATACTTTAAAGAAGTGAATGTTTATGTATTTTGGTTATCTTATAAAAGGGACACAAGGTCAAGTCGTTTTCGCGAAAAAGTTTTTATTTATGGTCAAAATTGTGAGTCTAGAAAGGGGCGTTTTAACTTGGTATCAGAGCTTCGGTCTAAGAGAAGTAGGTTTCCACTATAAGTTGCCTAAACTTAGACCACTTGTAGATGCGTATGCCTTAAGTTTAAGTAACGAAGAATGTGAATGCCTTAGTTATAAGGTAGTTAAGTTCTTGCGGCAAATAGAATGAGGATGCTTAGACATATTAATGATTATGTAATGTCGATTGGTCATTGATTATATAACTTTGATTAGAATGTTAAACGCTTGTTGAAAAAGCTTTAATTGAAAATGTTGATGTAATTATGTAATGTAAGTATAAGAAAGTTATTTATATGTCTAAGTGTTATATAAATATGGGAAGGTATGATATTATGATAGGTACGAGTTAAGTAAGATGCTTAAGATTGCATAATTGATGAAGCGTGACTTAAAAATGATATATCTTATTTTGCCGTAGATTAAAGGATTATGAATATGTTTAAGAAGGTGAAACACTTACCGGAGAAGTGTTAAGTATAGAAGTATATGTTTATGTAATGCAAGATCTATGGTAGGTTATTTAAATATGTAAGTGATATAAGATGTGTATGATGGTATGAGTTTAAGAAATGCTTGAGCAAAGATAAATGCATACGAATGCATATTAATAAGTAATGACGAAAGTATGTAAGTATGAGCTAGGTAATGTGAAGATATTTAAATTATGAAAAAGTCACTTAATGAAGAAGTATTGTATTGAAAGTAAGCGTTTGTAAGAATTGCTAATAAAGGGTTGAAGTATGATAAGTCATATAATGTAGAAAAAGTAATAAAGTATAATGTGATGGTATGACGAGAATAAGTATGAGACGTATATGAATGATAAAGAATGAATGCAATCTCGTTGATATATGAAAGAGATGTATGATAAGTAAAATGGATAGACGAGTGTACCTTAAGGTAAACCATACGAATGAATGATAAAGAATGATGCTTATATACTTGAAAAGTTTAATGGATTAAAAGAAAGTGTTGGTATAAAATTGACCATGAGATCAACGTGGAGTTGACAAGAGGATAGTAAATGAAAGGTGAAAACGTATATGTATATGTAATACGTGAGAATGACAAGTATTATTTAGATATTGTTTAATTTAATGAAAGAAGATAAAGCATGAATTAGAATTGCTTGAGGCAATAAAAGTATAAATGTAAGAGTATATGATTAGAAAAGTAAATGACTAAAGGGGTAAAAAAAATTGATAAATTCATATTTAGCTTGGATCCGGTGTGAAAGTAATGGTATCCTTCGGGATAGCCTAATAATGTTAATGGTACCACAAGGGTACGGTTAAAGTCCTTTTAATAAGAATGTGATAATGATTTGGATCCAAGGCTAAAAGAGGTAAAAAACAAGTAACGTGAGAAAAAGTAAAAGAGTAGTGGTCGATAAATGTAAAGTATAAAAAAAGGTTAAAAGTTAAAGCGGGTACTAGGAATAAGAGTGCTATGTCGGGAGTGTATAAGTAGGATGGTTATAATCTCATTATTTAAATGGATTGGGACGCCTCTTCATTTAAATAAAAAAATTATGGATCACTGAACCATAAGTTTGTACTTTCTTATTTGCATTGATTGAGACGCTTCTCAATGTATATAAAGAAGTATGGATGAGTGAGCTTATATTTTCTCGGCATAACATGTGAGTAATTAAAGAAGTAGAAGATGAGGGTCTAAAAGTAGTTAGACGACGTAGAAAATAAGATAGGCGAAATAAGAATTTGAGTGCGACCTTTGGTAGAGACTTTAGAGATAAAGCTAAGTCTAAGAAGTTAGGAGAATATGACTAAGGATGAAAATTGAATTGATGTTATAATATGCCTTATGGCATGGTTCTAATGTAAGTAATAAATAGAGTGGTCGCTAAATTATATTAACACCCATATGTAAAATGTGAAAGTATTGGTTAATCTTTGAATTTATGAAGTTAAAGGTATTGAACTTTCAAGTGACCTATAGTCGTGTGGAGAATTATTTAGAAAGAAGTAAAGAAAATGAAGTATACAAGCCAAAAATGTTAAAGGAATGGTAAAATGACAATGATAGAATGCGAAAGTATTAGTTAATGTTTGACTTATGTAAAGTCAAAATAGTAAAATTTCCAAATGACATGTAGACCTTATAGAAAATTTTAAATAAGTAAGAACGCAACGTTAAAGTGAAAAGGTCAATATAATGATAGATTGGCAATGGCAAAATGTCACTTAAATGACGATTGTCATAAAAACAGTGTAAATGTGATAGAAATAAGCAAGAAGTAGAACGAGTTAAAAGTAAATAAAGGTGTTATAGCATGGCTAGAGTTGCAAAACTATATAAGTTGTTGCAACTAGTTAAGTATATGTTTAAAAGTGTTAAAAAGAATGAGGGGTTAAGTATAACCAAATTGTGGTTAGTATTAGATGAAGAGATTTTTTGGACGAAATCTAAATAAGGGGGTAGATTTGTAACACTCCAAAACTGGGTTTTAAGTATTTAATTACGAAAAGGCCATTAGGTAAGTTTCAATATGACTTTGATAGTCTAATTGGGAATTAAGCATATCTCTGTTAGAACCAATACAGCGTATTGGTAAGTGTTAATACGGCGTATTGATATAAGAGTAAATATGGTATATCAGGGTAAATGAATATGGAATATTGATAGTCTAGCATGGATACGACGTATCCATAGGTATGGATACGGCGTATGGGTTAAGTCAGACCAAAAGTAATAATGTAGTGAAAGTATTATGTGGCAAAATTATAAGAAAATGAAGTTAGATGGACTATTATTGGCAAATGACTAAACTAGCCACCTAATTTATATCTAGTTAGTTCCATCATATTCCAGACAATTCTTTGTCTGTGTTCTTTGAGGGTGAGACGTGGGAAACCAAGAAAGAGGGAAGAACCATGAACTAGTGATGATCAATTGGTGGAAGAATTAAGGTCCCATTCAAGGAGATAAGCCCTATCTATGTTCCTACTCAAGTAAGTAACCTATATTTGAGTTAATCGAAGAATCAAGGGTTAGGGTTCCTATACCCAAATTAGGGGTTTTAGGTAAATGGGTTTCTAAACCAAGTATTAAGGTATTAATGATTATGGGTTAAGGTTAATTGATGATTAATGTAAAGTAATTGGAAGTCTTCATCATATGATCATGATATGATCATATGATGATTAAGGATGGGAATTAAGTAAGTTATGGGTTATGTAAACCCTTGTTATTGATATTTCTTTTATGTGAAAATATGTTTTGAAGATGATGGTGATAATGCTTATGTTTATTGATTGGATTCAAGGTAAGTAAACCGGTTATAATGTGCTATTACATGATTTTATCATTATATGTATTATGTGATTGATGTAATGAAGGTTTAGGAAGTCTTGGTTAGAAGCTTGGACTAAGAATTAGATTAGAGGCTAGTTTAGCAAACTAGCCAAGGTTGTGGTTAAGCCTAAATTGACCCATTTAAGGTATGTAATAATTTTGTATGATTTGATGTAATGTGTTTTAAGTGTAATGTGCTAATAATGATGAAAGGTGGTCTTATGGACTAATAACGAATAAGAATGATACTTATGAGATGAATGATGTATAATAACATGTTATTGTCGTTTACTTACTAAGCAGCGTGCTTACGGTTTAGTTGTTTAACGTTTTGTAAGTGCAATGTGAAGAAGTAAGACCCCGGATAAAGGCCAAGATATTGGAAGCAAGGACTAGAAGTGTTGGTTTATGCGTAGAGCTTAGTACTAGATACCGAGCTCGAAACGATGTTGAACCCCCAAAGTAACGTTAAATGATTTCTAAACGTTATTGTTAAGTGTCAAGGTCCTTTGTATTGGTTTTGGGTAAAAAGGTATGCAATTGGGACAAAGGAAGAATGTGAAATGGGTAAAAAGGGATGTTTGGCAAAACACACATCAAATGGTAAAGAATGTTGTCGAGGGTCGTTGAGACCCCAAACGTTATGATAAAGATGTATTATAATGTATTTATGGTTTCTGGAATGTATGGTGAAGTATCGAGTTCTGAAAGTAAGGTTTTGGGTCATAAGGGGTAATTATGCACATGTTTCTGCAGGTTCTGGGTCTGTTGGTTCAATACGGCGTATCCAAGGTATGGATACGGCGTATTGAAGGTTTGAAGTGGATACGGCGTATCCATTCCATGGATATGGCGTATACATATCTGCAGTTTCAAGTCAATTTTGTTTTAGTCATAAAACCAAACCGTAAGGAGTTAGAAGGCGTGCCACCCGGCGTTTCAAAGATAATTGAGTCAAGTTTCAATTATTAATACTTTAAAGAAGTGAATGGTTATGTATTTTGGTTATCTTATAAAAGGGACACAAGGTCAAGTCGTTTTCGCGAAAAAGTTTTTATTTATGGTCAAAATTGTGAGTCTGGAAAGGGGCGTTTCACACAAAATCTGATTTGCCAAACACTAAAAACTAATTATCTGATTATTACGATTTCAAACAGCATAATCAAATCCAACCACTATTTTTCATTATCATGTTTCGTAACTGCTGATTATCTAATTATTCATTTTCAAAACGAATAATCCATTTTCAATAATCAATCCCAAACACCCCCTAAATCACTACACATTAATATTTTTTGTTCTCTTTCTTTCATTTTGACATTTTATGTGAAAAAAACTATATACTCATATAACATCATTTAAGAATTTGAGTTGTGTTTCCTGAAATGAGCCACAAAAACGTTCATTACTATTCGACCACATATTTAGCGGACTGAAGCTCACAGACGGGCTTACGTGTACTAACCTAATCTATTATCTAATACTCTCTCGCAATTAGAGTGACGAAATCGCTAAAACTCTGATACCATAACACTGAAACCATGTTGGTGTATCGTATTACTCCGTATTAGGCAAAATATATCATACTATCTTATAAAACAAATTGATATCTCTCTCATCATTAATTTTTTAAGTAATCCAAGTTTTCATGCATAATGTACAAGCTTATATGCATACAACAAATAAACAAAATATGTTAAATACACTCTTTAATGTAAGTAACATACAAACCAAGAAACATATTGTATCACTTTTTAATACACAATTAACACTTTTATAAAAACACCCCATTATTTAAAAATACGAATATTCATGCAATATGTGCAATTAACCAATGCACAAACACACACTTATTGACTGGTCAACACATTTAATATTATTTTTAAAACACCTCTTAATCCATTAAACACACTAATTAATGTTATTTTTAAAACACCTAAAATGAAAAGTACATGTTATTATATACACTGTACAAACTAATAAAACGAACAAAGCTTCATACAATTTATATGCTGATACATATAGTTTAAAAACCGGATCAGACCAACGGGTTCATCTAGAAACATGAGTGGTCATCGTTCGGCTATCAAGTAAAAGCCGTCCGAAAACCGGTAGAAACCTATAAAAATGAGTGAACCGGGCCTGATAGGGATCAATTTCTTTTTGTTTTTCTCCGGTTAATCACAGGGTACCCGCCGCCGCATCACGCGGGTACCCTGCTAGTATAAGGTAAAACATTAATGGACCGAGTCCCACAATCATTTTTCCTAGACATTCATTTTCTTCTTTTGTGTCAACATGATCTTCAAGACTTGAAAAGAACGAGGTGGTAGACCTGCGCTTAGCTGCGGGACGTTTGGCGATTGTCGTTGTTGATGTTGAAACGGGTTTAGAAGTTGGAGATTTGTATAAAACTGAATAGATGTACCATTGACAAATTTAAACTACCAGTATACACACTTGTATGGGTGCGTATTGCACGTTCTGTAATTATAGGTTTCCAATACCCTTCTAGTTTTTCAAATAAAATGGACCTACTTTCAAAGTTTTACATACATAGTTAACAAAATTACAAAGGGAACCGTTATTTTAGTTTTGTGTTACAAACGACTTGATTCTAGAGCCATAATGTTTAAGGATTTTCTGTTGGGTTTGGTGAAGCTACTATGTGCAAGGTTTCTTCCCGTAGCAGGAGCATACTCCATGTTGAAGCAATCGTATTGACTCTCTACGTCACAACATAAAATCAAGAAACTCAGTATTATCAAATAACGATTACTATAACTTTAAATGTTACTAAAATATAACTTACAACATTTCAAAATCACCTAAACCTACGAAAGCTCATCAAGTAAGCATGTTACTACATTTTCATTTCTAGAAACCTGTTTCGAAACAAATAATTAATATCAGAATCTATTTTCTCATGTTGTTATACATGTAACTGTAACATCTAGAACATGAAAAGTGACATTTTTTCTTGCTACCTATTGATACAATGATACACCTAAAGGAATGTTGGGACAGATTGTTGTGTAAGTAAAATTATTTAAGTTTTGGGTTATCTCTTGATGGATGAGCTGCACCAAGTATATCATGTGTTTTGATATATTTGTAGTTATTGTATGTGGTTTGCAAGTGATCAAGATCATAACATAAGCATGATATTGTAGTTACCAACCTTAAAGTTTGCATATTTAATATATTACGCATAAGGTTAAGGAACTGGAGTTGCTTTTAATGTAATTTTTTAAAATATGGCATACCTAAACGCTGATCATGTTTAGTATGTGGAACATACTCGACTATTTAGGGAGTCAGAGGCCCCTCCATAACACGACATCTTGGTTACTGGTTAACACAGTTAACATACGCAATAGAGCTACACAATAACATTGGGTGCCTACAACTATGTTTATGCAGTTGAAATCGAGAAAGGGGAAAGTTTGAAGGCCGTCATTTTACACCTCCAAACTTTCCAGAAGGCGTGTTCCATTAATTTGACGGCAAGTTCCCTGCTTCACACTTTTAGTATCACTTAGACTACCCGTAGTCCTCACCATCACATTACCTATCACTCAAATCTACATCAGTGAGGCATCATCCCTCCTTCCTCTCACACACTCACCACTCAACACGTAACCCTCACTCACCATTTACCTACACCTACACTCTTTATCAATATTGATCTAAAAATAAAACCTTGATTAAATTGTAAGAAAATCTAATTTTGGAGAAATATAAGTAGTATACTTATGAAGTGTTTGCATTTGCAAAACAGATTTACGTATACTTACGTGAATGCAATTGAAGATCTGTAAACTCGTTGGCTCCACGTCACTGAAAACTCCAGCCGCCACTGCTGGTTTAGCTGCATCCGAACATTTCCAAAGTTAAGACTTTGTTTGGAGGGGATAAAATATTAGAAAAAAATGGACCAGTACCTCAACTTGTTATTGTTTACCAAGGCGAGGTACCTGCGCCACTATCTAAATCAACCTCAGAACCACATGAGCTTGAAATCGCAATCGGCGCATTCCCTCCTTTGTTGTTATTAGTATCGTCTCCAACAGACCCAGTTTCATATAAGATAGATGCAAAGACCTTTTGTTTCTTCTTTATGGTCTGGAGTTAGAACTGACTTTTTCGCAAAAAAAAATAACTTTGACAGTCCTAGGGTCTTGTAATAGACGTGTTTAATTTTCTATCCATATATTAAACTTATAGTGCATAACTTTATGTCACCAATCCATGTCAAGTAGGCAATAATCTAATAAGGAGTACTTAATATAGACATTAGACAGTATAAAAGAAGTCATCAAACGGCATAGGACGGAAGTTTATACCTTGAGAATCAGAATACGCATGCTCAAGCAACAACTCAGACCATCCAGGTACTTTATCAGATTGAACCATTCCATAGGCAGTATGACCACAATTCATCCTGCCACCTTTACGAAACGTTAAACCATCCGGAACTAAAACGGTTGCCTGCCATGTGACAGACTCCACGCCTTCTTCCACATTTTTTGCCTTCTGGTATGCTGACCCGGAGCCTTCAATCAATTGTGGATAAGTTACTCCTAAAACTAAGTATCCAAAACTAATATTTGATCAGTTGTGGCCGACCAATAACTGTGATCTGCAAACAGCAATGGATAGGCAAAAAAAATTAGACTTTGACTTTTACAATTCAATGAGTCTTTTTGTTAAAAACCGTCCAAACAATGTTCCAAAAAAAATTATAGCATACATGTGTATGAATCACTGTGTTGCCGTCATTAATAATCGCCGCAGTGGCCGCATCTTTATGGTTTTCAGTATTCCTTCTGCTTTTCACCATTAATCAATCAAATAAAACTTCGAAACAAACCACTGAAGGGGACAATAATCAAATATAATTTACTAAAGTCAAGCTGTTTCCAAACAAAATAACTTATTACCCAACTATTTGTAATGATCATAAACCACATGAATATTTACTCTTTACAAAATGAGCCATTTCGCTCAATTACCCATATTGACTTAGTTATAGAAAAATAAGTAAATTTACCCCATTAATTAAAAAGATATCGAACCTACCCATATAAAATTATATATACTCATTCCACATTATACTATAGTGTATGGTGTATTACTAAGCTTAGATCACTTGTTTAAAATGAAAAGCAGCGGCCCATCACCACTTGTTCCTTTTTCTTATGCTTAACATTTTTGCTATCATAATTTTCATCCCTATAATACAAAATACATTATGACTTACTGATTGCTTTAAAGCTTATCTAAACATGCCTAAATCATTTATCATTAGCTCAAGTGCTCAACATAATTACAGATAGCTACAATGTTATAAACCCCAATATGATAGAATGAGAAAAATGGTGTTGAGATTGATCGCCTTGGATATGAGGTTACGAAGTTGACCGGAAGTATGATCACCATCAAGCGGATTTGGTTGCCCCCAAACAACACATTTTTACACAGTTAAATTGGGTAGCTAACAAATCAACCAATCAAGCATAACAAAGATAATAAGTACATAATGAAGCCAAAATCTCAAAGTTTGTGAAAACCCAAAATGAAAATATAAAACTCAAACCTCTCAAAGAATATTAAACCATGCATCCAATAACCCAAACTGAACCTGCATTAAATTGCCCCAAAAATAAATAAACCTTCATCAATCTGATAAAAAATAATCTCGAAAATTATGATTAAAGACAAAAAGAACACAAAATAGGGGGTTTACAAACTTACAAAATCGATTTGGGCAAATCTAAAAAGATTATGCTTCTTCTCCTTCATAAAGTCTAACAGCCGCATCAAGTGCTTTTTGTTCTTACACAAATTTAAACACAATTATTACTTTAATTATGAATCCCTCTAATAACTTAGCCTTTTTCTAAACCAACGGCACATGCAAAAATAAGTAGAAAAAAATACGAAACGCATAAAAATATTTTTTAAAACATAAACTAAAATCTTCTCCAGTAATTGAAAACTGAAGATTTGAACTCACTTGCAATTTTTTGATTTGTTTTTTTATAGTGTAATCCGAATGGGGAGATCCGATTAACATCACTCGCTGGTCGGAATTTCTAGAGAGAGAGAAGCGACTAATGATGTTTGTTGAGGAAGAAGAGAGATACGGGAGATGTTGAGATCCAGAAAGAGAGATGGGAGAAAAAGGGAAAGACACGTATGTTGAGATCCAGAAGGAGATGTGGGAGAAGATGAGAAAGACACGTAACACATTTAATGGCCGGACTGGTTAATAGAAAAAAAAACAGTGAACCGGATTTATAGAGGGGCATTAAAGGCTGCCTCGGGGAGACAATCTTGCCTATTAATAATAAAGGTATAATAAGTTGCTAATAAAAAAACTTTTAAAAGTTAACCGATTGGCTAAATTTAATATACACAAGAGTAAATTGCAAAGAACGTCTTGTAGTTTAACAAAAGCGTAGATATAGTCTAATCTTTTCGAAATTGCATGCGTAGTTTTCGTGAAGAACTTTGGTGTGTAATTATTGTCTCTATCAAGCATTGTGCATGCACTTTTAAAGTTTTGAATTGAGTAAATTGCATAAATCGTCTATAAAGTTTGACCAAATTGCATATTTTGTCTCAAACGTTACGAAAGTGCAAGGATCGTCCCTCTATGGACAGGGACGGAACCAGGAGACAATTGGACCAGGTGCATTTACGAAAATTTATACGAAATGAGAAAGACAAATTTTTTGGACCAGGTGCACTTAGGAAAAATTTAACAAAATTTAACACTACGCCGCAAAATTTTACAATATTTAACACTACGCCGCAAAATTCCATGGGGGTCCCGGGACCCCCCGGGACACCCCCTGGTTCCGTCCCTGTCCCATTTTTTTATAAACGTTTCATGGCACTAACACAATCTCCCATTAAATAGTATATATTTGACATTTTTTTAAAAGATCGGAAGTTGGTATCATATCATCACCAACTTTTTTATTCCACTTCAACGCATAAAGTTGGTAGTATGAAGATTCTATTGATACTACACTACTATCCTGGTACGGAATTACATAGGTGTCGGGTGTGCCACAAGTTACACATGATTTTAGGTCATGAAATGTAAAAAAAAATTTCAAAACTGTTGTTTTTTTTGTATGTGCAACTCTCAAAATATTTTTTGCTACTTTCGTTTTTTACAATATAACTTTAGTTAGCCTGACAATTGTTTTGTGCAACACTCTTTCGAATATTCTGGGTTCGTCTCTGGTACTAGGGGTGTGAATCGGGTCGGGTCGGTCGGGTTCGGGTCACTCGGGTTGGGTCAATTCGGGTCAAGACTCAAAAAATCATACCCGAACCCGACCCTATTTGAACTCGGGTTACTCGGGTTCGGGTCAACTCGGGTCGGGTCAACCCGAATTTGAGTAAAATGACAGAAAATGATATTTTTTAAAATCTTTTTAATGGAAAATCTATAAATTTATAGTAAAAAGAATAAAAAAAATAATTATTCAGGTCAATCGGGTTGACCCGAACCCAAGTTAGCCAAAATATTTCCCTTATGCACGAACAAAAACAACTACTTATATATCTATTACAGAAAATAGAGGTTTGATCATTCATAGTAATGTTTTACATCACATAATAATAATGAAGAAAAAAAAGATTTTCGTTATAAAAAAATACAAAGTAGAATATCACACTCCACGTTCGTTACCTACCTACTCTTGAAAAGATCAACTTTCACCAAACATTGAGGAATGTTTGATATCGTCAGAGGCGGATTTTTTTTAGAACGGCAAATTTTTTAAAACGGATCAAAAATCATATTCACAGTTCATTTTGTGAAAAGTATCAAAAATAAAAGCCCAAATATTAAAGAGCAAGTTCATTTAAGAAAAAACCAATATATTTGACATAATTTTACATTACGTGTTCAAAAGTTGGTGCAGTTCTTTGCTAAACCGAAGTGACATTTAGACGACAAAGGTGATGTTTTTGCTATACTAGTTTCTCTTATTTAAAAAGCCAACCATGAGTCATATTTTTTATCAAAAAATATATAAATGAACAAAAGAAATAAGACTCACAATTGACTTTTTAAATAAAACAAACTGGTCAGCAAAAACATCACTTTGGTCGTATAAAGATTCAAACAGTCTAAAAAAAGCGTCACCAACTTTTTAAGATGTGTGTCAAGTATTCAGTGAATTCACACAATCTAACGGTCGAACATACTATATTTGAAAATCCCAGTTAGTCTTATTTAAAAAGTCAACCGTGAGTCTTACTTTTTTTTATCATAAATATATAGATGAACAAAAGAAATAAGACTTATGGTTAACTTTTTAAATAAAACAAACTGGTTTAGTAAAAACATCACTTAGGTCGCATAAAGATTTTTTCAGTTTAACAAAAAACGTCACCAACTTTTATTCAATGAATTCACACAATCTAACGGTCGCACATGCTATATTTGAAAATCACTTTTTTTAGAGTTAACTACATTTTTGGTCCTTGTGGTTTGTCGGGTATAACGGTTTTAGTCCAATAGTTTAAAATGTAACGGATCTCGTCCATTTTTGGTAAAACATAACACATTTGGTCCAATTTTGGTCCACTTTTGGTCCTTGTGGTTTGTCGGGTATTACGGGTTTAGTCCAAAAATGGACCAAAAGTGTTACGGGTCGACCAAAAATGGACAAGATCCGTTACGTTTTAAACTATTGGACTAAAACCGTTATATCTGACAAACCACGAGGACCAAAAATGTAGTTAACTCCTTTTTTTACTTAGGGGAATCGAAGCTTAAGTTTTATGAATGAATTTTTTCTTTCTTTTAAGTATATCAACTTTAGGAAGTGCATTTTCACAACTTTTTGTATAATTATTGCCACGTGTGATTGAGAGTGTCAGGGCCGTCTCATGGATTTTGGTGGCCCCGTGCTATCACCATAAAGAGAGGCCCTTAAATACACATAAAATATACATGTATGAGTAATGCATAAACTAATTAAAGTCAAGTCTCATATTATGTGTATATATAATAGAAGTGTATGAAATTTTGTGGCCTTCGTCAAACGGTGACCCTATGCATTGGCACCTCTTGCACTTCCTTAAAGACGGCCCTAGAGAGTGTCGTCATTTTCTTCAAGTTGGTGGTTGTTGCGCAATCTCTCTTAAAATAAGCACTCACCAAACACCACCAAATCTCATATTTCAGCCCATAGTTTTCACCAAATATACTTGTACCAAATTTACCTTATGTGTACCTAAGTTACATATTCATTGCTATATTAGGCCCTTTAATCCAAGTTGGACAATATTTTCATATTTTGTCCTTGTTCTATTTTCTAAATTAAATCTCTATTACTTTATTCAAAGATAACCTTGTAATTGTACGTATGGAAGGGTGATCACGGTTCGAAAATCAGACCAAACCGATCAAGACCGTATCGGACCGAAACCGAATTTGTCCCAAATGCCGGAACGAAATGGTTCGGTTCGGTCTTCGGTCCGATCCGATCCAACAAAGCATAATCGTCGGGTTTTTTTAAGACCGAATCAGACCGGACTGGGCCAATTTCTTTTGTGTAGGATTGCTATAACCCCTGTAATTGAGATTAACAACTTGTTGTTTGATCTCATAACGAGCGTGTTAGGCGATTTTTACATTTAGTTCTTGAAATCTGTGCGGATTTGTTTTTAAAATTTTTTTTTTCGTTAACCCTATTTTCGATTGCAAACCCTAATTGTTTTCTGCTTTTTGGTGCCCTAAAAATTTTTTTGCATTGTGTAATCTTGGGTGGTCTCATGGGAAGCCACAAATCAAAGGAGGATGATGTCTCTTAGATCTCTACATCCATATTTATCACAAATTTTCCTGTCACGTTTTCTGCTAAGGATCTGTTTAATGCATGTAAACAATATGGACATGTCGTCGATGCGTATATCCCAATTAAGAGGTCGAAAGCTGGAAAGAGGTTTGGTTTTGTCCGTTTTATTAATGTTTTTAATGAGGAGAGATTGGTTAATAACCTATGTACGATATGGGTGGGGCGGTTGAAGCTTCATGCTAACTCTGTTAGATTTCACAGAACGCCTTTGAATAAGAAAAATCATCAGCCTAACAATTATGTTGGGGTTAATAGACGTAGTACACATGTTTACCAGAAAGATATTGGGACAAATGTGGAGTGGCGCAACTCGTATGTTCAGTGGTGAAAGGAAATAAAAAGCACGGTCTGTGGTTGCAGGAATGTGATCTTACCCCAAACACTGGTTTTGGACGATGAATGTTTGACGCATCTGATCTCCTAACTGTTGTGGGAGGGTGAAAGCGTTTGCATCATTATCTAACCTGGAAGATGGTATTACACTAAAGAAGGTTTCGACATATATCAAAATTACAGTTTATGGGTGAATATGGGTGCTGGTGAATTATGATTACAGAAGCTTCAAAAAAATCTTTTCCTGCTAATGTGGGTGTATGGTTCTTGGTTCTATCAGGGTTGCATTCAAGCATCAAGGATTTTCACTATTGAAGGCAAGAATTGTTTGGGTGGAGATGAAAGGTTATTCATTTATATTGTGGTTTCGAACAATACATTTAAACGTATTGCGGTCCTAAATGGTGGTGTTTTTTTATAACATTGATGATCAGATGAAAACTGCTTTCATCGAAAAAGACTTGCATAAGACGAAGGGTGGTTAGGAACTTTATTGAGGATCGTTTAAGAAATAGAATATTTCTGGTAGGTGTGTTGGATTCGCGCAAGGGAAGTTACTAGGATGGGTTCCTGACCTTATTGGAGTTATCTGATGAGAACATGATTCAGATGATGATGTTAATGAAGAGAGATTTAAATGCAGTAGACTGTGATGTGGACGAAGTCCTGGTAAACTGTTTTGAGGAGGATCGCAGATATTACAACAAACAAGAGGAGTTGTCTACTGTCAGAAAAAAATAAAAGGAGAATCATATCCAAGGATCATATTCACTAACATTGATGAGGTGCTTATTATAAGAAAAAAGACAATGTAGAATAGTGAAGACAAATCGGAACACAGTCCACAATTTACCCTCCGGCTATTCTCCAAGATGGTATAGAAGACATTTTGCATTAATGTGTGAGAAACTCCAAGGAAAGAATGTGGCGAATTTCACATAGGGTGGTATGAGGAAGGGTAAACGACATTTTCAAAGACATTGGTTCATTTAAGGGTTCAAAAAGATGGTGTAAGCAGATCGGTTTGCTCAGGCCATTTCAAAAAAAAATCAGTGAATCCACGTATTTTTCGGTGGATCACTATTGAATTTTGAATGGAAGAATTGGTGAAAGTGGGCAGACTATGGGATTATAAACATGCATGGGTGTATGAAAACATGACGGAGATTATTTGAATCCACAAGAGTGAAGGAGGGTTTTCGATGAATTTTTTATCACTAAACATTCAAGGCCTGACCCAGATGCTAAAAAAAGATTGGGTCAAGGAATTTTGTGTAACTAAATAAAGTGAATTTCTAACGTTTCAAGAACAAAAATGGAGATAATGGAGATTTTTGTTGTGTTAAGATGTGTTGGGGCAATTTTGCGTTCGATTATGTTCATAGTGATTCAGTAGGTAACTCAGGAGGTATTCTTTGTGTGTGGGATCCTAGTTCGTACCGTAAAAAAGACGTCACTGTGTCTGATTACTTCATTATGATTCGTGGTGTGTGGTTGAAAACTGGGTGTGTTGGCCTGTCCCGTGACTTCTAATGTTTCGGTAATCAGCTCCTCAAGAATTAAATGAAAAAAGATGTTGTTGGATATTTGACTCATGTGATTAAATATTTGGAAAAGGCGGGGTTGATTATATTGGGGGGATTTTAATGAGGTGGGATGTAAATCTGAAAAGATTTGGGTCGAATTTTATTGTTCAAGGTGCCACTGTGTTCAATTTCGTTTATCGTCAATGCGGGCTTGGAGGTGTTTCCTTTAGGTGTGTTGTTCTTTTACGTAGGTGTCATAAATTTGACTACAAAGATGAGCAAAACTGATCGGTTCCTCATTTCTTGAGAATCTAATGATTACTTGCCCGAACTTCACAGCAACCTCTCTCGAACGGTACTTATCAGATCATCGGCCTATTTTGCTTCGTGAGTCTCACTTTGATTATGGGCCGACTCATTTCCAATTTTTTCATTCTTGGTTTGAAATGGAAGGATTTAATAATTGGTTGATGATGCATGGAATGAAGCTCTGTGGACAGAATCAAATCGGATGAGTACAGTGATGAAGAAATTGAAATATCTTGCAACTCAGAAGATTCGAGATTGGAATAAGGTAATATGAAAAGTTCCAAAACAACATAAAGCCACTCAAAGATGATCTAAAGGCACGTGGATGATATAATTGATAATGGTGAAGCAACGAATGAGTTGTTAAAATTAAGTATGGATGTCTTGAAATCCATTCTAAGATATTCGACAAATATTCATCGTTGGCGCGGCTCAATAAAGCGAAGATTATGTGGTCCATAGATGGAGTGAGAATTCGGTTTTTATCACTCGGTGTGTTGAATAAAAAACGGAGTCAACTTTAACATTCGTGGGATTCTGGTTGAGGCAAACTTGCGGTTGATAATCCGCAAAGGTGAAAAATGAATTCCTACATATTTCAGTAAGAGATTGATCAATACCACTGCTGCTAATCGAGCGTTCTCTTGTTATGATACACTTTTCGATTAGAATTTTATCTTGTGATCAAACAGGTTGAGCTTGGGACTCGATGTGTCTAATGATGATAGTAAAGAGGGCGTTTGGGATTTGCGGGACTGATTAAAGCCCTGGTACCAGACTGGTTTCATGTCGTGGGTTTCTATCGTCGATTCTGGAAGTGATTGAAAATGACGTGTTCGATGCCGTTTAATCATTTTTATTACTTTTGGGGACAACCCTAAGGTTGTAACTCGTCCTTTCCATATTGCCTTTGATCCTAAATCCCTGATGCTTAAACGTGGTAAAAGATTTTTAGACCAATCAGTCTAATTGGAAGTTTGTACAAAATCATCGCAAAAATATTGGCGAATCGTCTAGTAGTTGTTTTGGGAGATATTGTAAATGAGGTGCAATCAACCTTCATTTGCGGATGACAATATTTTGTAGACTGGCCCGTTTATCTTATATGATAAGTGCTCACAATGTGTAAGTCGAAACGAAGAAACAATCTTTAATGTTTTATAAGTTGATTTTGAGAAGGTTATGACTCGGTTCGAGGATTTTTTGGTTGATAGTTGTTTGAAAAGTTTGGGTTCGGTGGATAAGTCGGTGCACCTGGATTATCTAATCTGTCTTAGATCTTCGAGAGGTTCGATAATTAGTTAACGGTAGTCAACGCGGAGTTTAAGTTTCACAAGGGCTTAAAACTAAGGGTGATCCGTTATCTCCTTTCTTGTTCATATGTAATTAATGGGAAAGTTGGATTTATCGTTTCAAAGAGTGGTGGATGCTCGCATGTTTAAGGGCATAACGTTAAGTTCTTTCGCTTGACGCTTTTCCATAGTTTTTCGCGGATGATGTGATTTTTGTGCGACAATGATGGCGATGACAAACATTAATACTCTAGTTCAGGTTTCTGGAATGTTTTTTCATGCAGTCGGGTTTGCATATGTAACATGAACAAAAGTAAACTAGTGAGGGTTATTGTGGATGATCGAATATAGTTATGCAAGCTGCCTCAAAATAGGATGCTTATTCTTAAACCGCCTTTCTCCTACTTAGGTTCGTAAGTGGGTGGTTCTATGATATAGCATGCAGACTTGGAATGAGGTAGTGGAAAAATCGGAGGTGTATGCCGCCTAATCCAGTGGAAAAATGAAGACGCTTTCAATTGAGGAAGGTTACTCTCCTTAATTCGGTCTTAGGATTGTATGACTATATCTCACATGTCAAGTTTTTAAGGCCCTATGAGTGTTCTTCGCATGTTGAGATCCTATCGTAGTACTTTTTTAATGTTCATGATCCCCAATAGCAGAGAACGTCTGGGTATAAATTGGAAAATTGTGTGGCTTCGACAAAGAGTAAGGTGGAACTTGGTGTTTCAAGTTTGTATGCATTGATTGAGGTCTTAGTTTCAAAGGGTGTGGAGGTTCACTTTACTGACAATAAATACATCTTTATGGTTCGAGGGTTATCAAGGCTATCCATAGAGAGTGGGAAAGTGGGGAAGCAAGTGAAGTCTGCTTTCCCGTCGTATTGGATGGACATAGTGCATGAAATAATTTTTGAAGAATCAAGGTATTAATCTTCTTAACTGTATGCAAATGAAACTGGGAAACGGGGATAAAACTGCTTTCTGGGAAGACATTTGGATTGGTCATATCGTTCTTAAAGATCTATATCCTCGTATCTATGCTCTAGAGACATGTAAGTTTGTGAAGGTTGGCACAAAGTTGACTCAATCCAGTTTGGGGACTTTTCTTTTCGTCAAAACCCAGGGAGTATCGAACATGAGCAGTACGAAGCTTTATTGGTTCAGGTCCGAGACGTAAACCTTGTTCCTGTGTCAGATCGTTGGAAATGGTCCTTGGAGAACTCGGGTGATTTTTCTGTTGCTTCTGTTAGAAAGATGCTAGATGATAAAATGTTGCCGGACGTAACTACAAAGACACGGTGGATAAAACTTGTCCCTATTAAGGTGAATGTTCATGCGTGGAAAGTTAAGATTGATTCATTACCGACGCGTTTCAACATTTCTCGTAGAGGTATGGATATAGAATCTATTACGTGTTCTATTTGTGACAATGAGGTGGAGTCGTCTAGCCATTTATTTTTTAAGTGTAATATGGTTAGAGATATTATCCGAAAGATAACACGATGGTGGGATATTACTTACATAGAGGCCGACTCATATGAAGATTGGTTAAACTGGCTTGTGAATCTTCGCTTATCTTCTAATTATAAGCAGGCTCTCGAAGGTGTTTTTTACGTAATGTGGTGGCATGTTTGGCAATATCGGAACAAGTATATCTTTGAAGCGGTTTCTTCTCCAAAGGCGATGATTTTTGAGGATATTGTGTCTCGGTCTTTTTATTGGTGTTGTAATAGATGTAAAACCTCGTTGTAGTTGTATACGATGGCTTAAAATCGTTACCTTGTCGTTTTTAATTTCTAGCTTCTTGCTAGTGGTTTAATAATATATTGCTGTTCAAAAAAAAGAACAGAATTTAAGGAAAAGCATGGACGAGGACCGGTTTTTCAGTTTGGTTGATCGTACGGTCTAATATGCCCATGGTCCCTATATGTGTAGGATTTGAGTTAAAATGAATAAATTTAGTGCATGTGAATTAAAGGTTGTTGTTTGTTTTTGAGTTCCGGCAAGAGAATTGTTTATTCTTTGATTTATTTTATACGTCTGTGACCGTCATTTTTATTTCATTACATTCCGACAACTAGAATTATATTTTGTCATTTTCAACATTATTTCAGACATTACGGACATGAAGGATACATTTGTTATATTTCATTTATTGTAGTTCATTTTCATTGGTCCATTACAACGTATAACAAACAACATGCGAAATTCATTCCATTACAACATAACAACCAAACGAAAACAAAATATTAAGAGAGAATTACATAAATCGTCTTTGTGGTTTGCCGAATCTAATAAATTTGGTCCTTGTGTTTTTTTTCATCGGGTTTGGTCTTTGTAGTTTTAATCCATTGTGGGTTTGATCTTGTGATTTGATCATTGCGGGTTTGGTCCCTTGGTCATAACTAAGGAAATGTTGTGTAAAGGGGCCCAAACCCGCGAATCAAAAATAAAAAAAAAAAATGAAAAACACTGCAAGGGTCTAAATCCACGATGAAAAAAAAGCACATAGACCAAATATGTTAGATCCGACAAACCACAAGGACGATTTATGTAATTCTCTCAAATATTAAAGACATATTCAGTTACTATATTTATTCGGTTACTACATTATTTCATTCCGTTCAACCAAAAAAGTGATCATAAAAACTTTTTGTAAATGCGAAAATCTATGTAAGACTAAAAACACAATCTTTCTACAATTTGTGAATTTATGAAAAATTAAAAAATTTGACAAAATCATTACTATACAAAATCACACTTGTCGTCTCTATTCGATTTTATTTACATAGATAATCCTTAATTTTTAATCTATTTTCATTGATAGTCCCTATTATGAAAAAAGAGATTATTAGGCTGAGTATATTCTCCCGAAAACCGACCCGGCACGACAAACCGACCGAAACCGGGCCGAACCGAACCGACCTTATTCGGTCTAGTTTTTTATATTAATTTCGGTTTGGTCGGTTCGGTTCAAAATCGATACTTATTCCTTTTGAACTAACTAAACTAAACCGAACCGAACCAATCCGGCCTCATTCGGTTCGGTTTTCGGTTTCTATTGTTTATACTCGGTTCAGTTCTCAGTTGGATCGGTTTTGGTTCGATTTTGATTTTTGTCGGTTCAGGTCGGTTCCGAACCGATGCTTATTTTTTAAAATAGAGATTATTACCCATGTAACAAAAAACTAGAGATTATTACACAATTGATCCTTATTTTTTAAAATATGGACCATCGATGAAATCTATTTGAACATTAGGTATCATTGTTGTAATTAAAATTAAACAAGGACAACTGACGTGATTACAGATAAACCGCATGGACGAAACATGTAAATTTTTTATAATATTTTATGTAGGGTCACACTATTCCCAACAACCCCAT
>BQNB010064901.1:0-35132 GCA_026074375.1 Tanacetum coccineum
CAGAAATGTGTCTTTAATGCCAATCATGATTCTGGTGTAACAAAATTCCTGAATGAAGTCAACTCACGTGCTAAGGTTCTATCCGATAAGACAATAAAAATATACATACCCGTAGAGCAAACAAGTTTTGCAATGAAACCAGAAAGACAGATCCCAAAAAGACACAGGTCTTCAATCAAAAAGACTTTCGTTGTCTATCACTAACCAATATGAATGCAAACAAACTCTTGATGTCAGTGCAGGTACACTTAACATACATGCAGGTACATCTTTAAATCCTACAAAGGAAGGACTCCGAGTTTGGTTGCTGAAAAGACTAATATCTGAGAAACCAGGGCTTCAAGGAATTTTCATCTGATGCATTAGAAATGACGTCTGTTCACAACAGTTCAGGCCTCGCTCCTCCACGACAAATGACTTCTGATCATAACAATTCAGAACTCGGAATTCACGACCACAGCAATGAACCGTCTAGTTCAAAGCTGGTTCCAAAAGTTGTTCCTCCAGCAGACAAGACAACTACATCACGACAAGAGTTGGAATTACTATTTCAACATCACATAACAATGCTGAGGTCAACATGTAAATATTTTTTAAAAACAAAAGAAAAAAAATACAAAAATATAAAATTTCAAAAATAAAATACAAAATCAAAAAAAAAAATTAGAAAATGTTCAAAAAATATTCTTCTCGACATGTCTCTTGGAATCGATAACATTTACGTACTTAGAAATGTTGATTAATATCGACACGGGCGTGTAAATGAAGTTCGAACCGGAGTTTCAAATGCTTTCAAAACATGTCATTTCTAATGTTTCTTAATGGCTTATGTGCAAATACCAGTACGTAACCCGGACTTCAAATAAAGGAAAGTGTATCTACAAAGATAACTTATCCTAACAACGAGGAATTCAACTTTTCTCGGTTTTAAGTTGTTCTTACCAGACATTCAAAGTTTTAAGCTCAAGAAAAAGGATAGTGTACGCATAAGTGCGCTTACCCTTAGAGTTGGAAGAGAAGTCTTCTAACATGATGTTTTTCAAAATGGTGAACACAATTTTTTTTCTAAGAATTTCTTACTGACGATTAATAATCTTTCAAAATTATGTGTTTAACACTCCATCTTTCAAAAGGGAGTTTTTCGAAAAACAACATTTAATGAGTTTGGATACATCATCTCACGACCATTCTTATGTATTCAAACCATTCCCAAAAAGTCTCTTAATAACAACAAAATAATAATGACAATTCAATAGAATGATAGTTATAAGATGACTAGGTGTTCAACCTCAATTTTATATCGATTTTACAACTTGGTATCATTATTTTTTGTGTCAAACATATGTAAAATTGAGGGGGAGCAAGTTTATGTTCCATATAATTCATGCTAAGTAAAAGTTTTCCCCATGGTATTTCAAGATAAATTTTAATCACAAAGTATTTCAAAAACTAAGTGAATTAGTATTTAAAATAAGGGGAGAAATGTATTTAAAATGTGATCTTGAAATAATTAAGTGATCTGCGACTCAAAAGTGCTTGAGTACTCTTTCCAAAAAGGTTTTATGGTTACGATCTCATACCCAACAACATCTGAGGTGAACAGCGGACGAGATCTGAAGTCATAAGGTGGTAAGGTTAGGTATTTGTCCTATGATCCAACCAGAACCGAGAGGGACTACCCAAGGACACTCTATAGTTAGAAATAGCAGTCCTTAGGTATGATTGGAGATGAATGTGTATAAGGGAAGAATGCCGACTAAGATTGAGCTAACACTGGAACAATCACAACAAGGTGTTAGATAAATTGAAGTCTTGTGTAAGCATTGAATGGGGGGGGGGTTGAAGAATTAAAAAGAAATGTATGGATAAAAGGTTTAAAGAAATAGCCCTCCACACAACTTAAGGCAGAAACCGGGTCAATACAGAATGCGTGGGTCAGAGAAATCACTCATGGATATTGTTTACAATTTGAAGACAACACATGTAGACCCAGTGAGTGCAATGCACAACCCTATCCCAGCCCATTCGGTTTTCTCTCAAAAGAAACTTGTCTCATTTGTCCATGGGAGATACACACGACTTCTATTGACTTTCTCACTCTGAGTTAGTTAATATTGAATAGGTGGCAGTCTGCTCCAGCCTCCGATTACTAAAACCAAAACGCACTAATCGAGTCTAGAGCCAAGAGATCATCAAATAAATCTCATTAGGACACATTCCATGACAAACACTTATGGAACAAGTTCACAAGCTGTTAACAAGAGTCCTACGCATTATCCTTGTGATTGTGCCAGAACATCCGAGTGATACTTATGTACTCACAATGAAGATGGAAATCCTGCTTGAGCCAGCATCAAACAAGCTCTTGGTAGGTGACTTGCGAGATTCTATATGAATCAAACTTGTGTCAACTGGAAAGAAACGATGGTGCGATTCAATGTGAATCAAACTTGTTCCAGGAAATGAATTGACGGCTTAATCAGAAAGATAGTAACTATCTGATTCACTCTTACCGTGTTGTTTGCTTTGAGACGTTCCGATAATGAGAACTAGCAAGCATGGTAAATCTAATACATCTGTGTTAGAAGATCCTACGCTTTGAGCTGGAAACCCTGTCAAGGAGATTCTTTGAATCTACCTGATCACAGGTACAATATTTATACTATAAAACGGTCCTACGGAACCGAAGGTTAATCTAACCAAATCCGGACGAATGACAAAGCCATATTCGTCTATACGCTTTATTGCTAACTGTTTTATTTCAAGATTCACATAATGATGGAGATGGTGATGCCTTATTCCAGCTGAAGTCGGATTCATTACCACATGCTCATGCTCAAACTACAAAGACATACTATAAGCATCGAGATTCAAGAATCATGAAAGCTCAAGAATTAAAGACAAAGACTTCCGCACAAGCTCTGATATACAAGATTTTCCTTCAAAGATATTAAGTCTATCAAGGGATATTGTTAGCAATCTTTCAGGATGATGCAAAGTATGAGCATGTTGGTCAAAACACAAGATCGCAAGGTGGCAAAGACGTTAAAGACAAACAAGGATAAAGATTTAAAGATCTTGGAACAAAAGACAAAGTTGAAAGACAATGACAAAGGCTTAAGATCAAATATCATAAAGCATGAAGGAACAAGCCTACAACAAGATAAAGACCAAAACAAAGACTCAAGAACTAAATGACAAAGCAATCTCAATAAGTCCAAGGAAGTAAGATTCAAAGACCTCGCTTCGGGGGAGATTATTATTAGCCTTAAAATATTAAGTCGAACAAGGAAACTCGGTCTTTATTTATTAGTCATTGTAATTGGCTAGAAAGGGAGTCAGGCTCGTGATTTAATCTAATATTGTATACGTTGCGGGTTAAAGCCCAAAACTCAAGCCGACCCAATAACCCTACACCTAGGCGTCACCCTAGGGTAGTAAGAAACTATAAATACCCCTCTCTATCCCATGGAGAGGGTGTTGGTCTCATTTGTAACTTTGCAAGGTAATCAACTATCTTTATTTTTCTTCTTACTTTCTCTGTCTAGTTTCTCTCTCTAAAATTATTTCTTTCTTCTATCTCTTTTCTTATGGTTTCTTATCATTGATTCATACCTATTTGTATGGAAGTGAAATGATATATTAGGTACCTACAACTATGCAAGTAAGACCATGACGGATGCTCAAGCACATTACACTACTACAGAAAAAGAGTTATTAGCCATGGTGTATGATTTTGAGAAATTCTGGCTTTACTTAGTCTTATCAAAGACTATAGTGTATACAGACCACTCAGCTCTAAAGTATCTTCTTGCTAAGCAAGATGCTAAGTTGAGATTGCTCTGGTAGATTCTCCTACTCCAAGAATTTGATGTCATTATTCGTGATAAAAGGAGCGGAGAATCTCACGGCCGACCATTTATCTAGATTAGAAAGAAAAAGGAAATTATCAAAACATTTCCTCTCGAGACCCTCAGAATGATATCTTTTCAAGGTAATTCTAGTACCCCATGGTTTGCCGACATTGCAAATTACCATGCGGGGAATTTTGTAATGAAAGGGATGTCGTCCCAACTAAAGAAAAAAATTTTATGGATGTAAAGCATTATTTTTGGGATGACCCTTACTTGTTTCAAATTTGTGCGGATCAAATGATTAGACGTTGTGTTTACGGCCAAGAGGCCGTTGATATCCTCACGGCTTGCCATAATGGACCCATCAGGGGATACCATAGTACGAACTACACCGCTAAGAAAGTCTTTGATTCTAGTTTCTATTGGCCGACAATCTATCGCGATGCCCATGACATGGTAAAGTCATGTGACTCATGTCAACGTCAAGGCAAAATCTCACAAAAAGATGAAATGCCTCAAAATGCAATTCAAGTATGCAAAATCTTTGACGTGTGGGGCATCGACTTTATGGGACCGTCCTCGTCTTCTCGAGGGAACAAATACATTCTTGTGGCTGTTGACTACTTGTCTAAATGGGTCAAACCAAAAGCGCTCCCCACTAATGATGCCTGAGTTGTTGTTAAATTCTTAAAATCTCTTTTTGCTTGATTTGGAACTCCTCGTGCTATAATTAGTGATCGCGGAACTCATTTTTGCAATGACCAATTCACGAAGGTCATGCTTAAGTATGGAGTTACTCACCGTCTTTCTACCGCGTATCATCCACAAACTAGTGGACAAGTAGAGGTTTCAAATCGTGGTTTGAAACGTATCTTAGAAAGGACCGTAGGCGAAAATTAAGCTTCATGGTCCGATAAGTTAGATGATGCTTTATGGGCCTTTCATGCCGCATTCAAGACACCCATCGGGTGCACTCCTTATAAGCTTATGTACGAAAGGGCTTGTCATCTTCCTATTGAACTTGAACACAAGGCATATTGGGCCTTAAAGCATTGCAATTTTGACCTTAAGAACGCGGGTGATCACTAGAAAGTTCAAATGAATGAATTAAATGAACTTCGGGATCAAGCTTACGAAAATTATTTAATCTATAAAGAGAAAACAAAGAAGATTCATGACTCCAAGATTAAGAACCGCGTTTTCAACGTTGGTGATCGAGTTCTTCTCTTTAATTCTCGATTAAAGATTTTCTCAGGCAAGCTTAAAACCCGTTAGACCGGACCGCTCACCGTTGCTCAAGTTTTCCCTTATGGAGCCGTCGAGTTATCTCAAACCAACAAACCAAGCTTCAAAGTGAACGGTCATAGACTTAAACACTATTTTGGAGGAGATATACCACCTATGGTTGTCCCGGATCTCCAAACTTTCCCCATGGACCACTAAATTCGGGGTCGAGTCAGGCTCGTGACTCGGTTAACAAAAATAAGCGCTTCATGGGTGACAACTCATGCTTATCCCTAGTAGTAGTATATTAGTATAATATTTATTAACAAGTGTGATATGAGGAGGCTCGCCTCTTTGTTTCTCGTGTTTTGTTTTTTGTGTCCAGGATTGCCTCATATTTTGAAGACTCTCGTGCTCGTGGTTTTGTCCATCGTCACTCGATCTTAAATCCTTAGCATGCTTATGTATGGGAATTCGATATCCTAGATCTTATTGATTAACGTTTATCTATTAGCATAATTAATAAAAGGCTTTAGATTTATATAGAGACCTTTTTAAACATTGAGGACAATGTTTTGTTCTAGTATGGGGGGATCTTTCAATTTGATCTTGCTTGCATTTGCCTTGTCTTCACGTAACCCTGTTTTTCCACCAAAAATACCAAAAATATGTGATTTTATGCCAAAATCAAAAAAAATTCAAAAAATAGAATAAGTGTTTTGACACATAGTTTTGTCTTTTTGAGAATAAATTTTGACTTGATCGAGCATGTTGCGCTCTAGCTTACCCCTTAACTTATATAAATTTAAGCTTTTGCCAGTCTTTTATACAAGAAGCTTTGAAACGCGAATTCTAGCTTGAAAAAGCCAAGAGTTTGTAAGTTTCCATAATAGACTTTAAATATGCAAAGCTTTTTTTTATTAGACTAAGCATCGCGGATCTTTTTGTTAAAGATTTTAAATTTGCGAAGAACGAGAAATGATAGAGTAAGATATAAGTTAGATGCTAAGCGTGGAGTAGTTGGATATCTTTAGAGCTCATAGAGGTTAATTATGGCTTTTTACTCCCATCAGGTTAATAAACACTATATATTTGTTAAATAAATAAAGTTGCTTTGGTTTTTGCGATTTTTAGTTTAGATCCTTTCGTAGAGATTCCTTCTGGTGAAAGTAAGGTACACATCGAGGTTTTGTCAGTGTTGTGGGGAAATAGGCTACCGATTCTTGACGGCTCGCTATCGTTGTCTAGGTTGTTAAAAGACCACAGGACTTGAAATTTGGCTAAAATAATAATAATATAATAAACCGAAGCCGAAATAAGACTTCTGAATCATGGTCGGCTCGCATACCGATGTGACAGTCATTTAAAGGGAAGAACGACTTCTATTAGACTTTGAAGCTCTACTATTTCTTTATCTTCATCCACCTTCTGCTTCTTTGCATTCTCTTATTCTAGCTTATCTCCTGCTCTCTTTGAACTGCTCTCTTATGCTATATCTGCTTCAGCTTTCTTTGAATTCTCTTCCAGCTCTGTTTCTGCCTTCTTGGAACTCTCTTCTACCAACTCAGTTCGGTAGTCAACAAAGGTATTCACCCTTTTCATTGCTTTGTCAAACAATTCTTAAATATTGGCAAAGGACTTGTTCTTCAAATTTTTGGGCTTCCATCCTTCCATGTTTTTCAGATAAGTACACATGATGAAATAAAAATAAAGCTAAATTTCGACTCTGAGGTTATCTAAATAAAGCTTATGTCTCTGGACTCGTAGTTGAGTTGTTTCAGATGAAATAAAAAGGATAACCCCTAAATCATGCGAAATTAGAACCTTAATGTGGACCTTATTCTCACCATATCGTCTCTTTAGGAAAGAATTTCAAACTAATTATGGTCTAAAACGGGTTACTTTATATGTAAAAGGACTTAATTAATTTGTCGCCAAAAATAAATAAAATTCTTAAGGATTTAGGAAAAAAGAGCAAAGTAGCTATCGTAACACAAATTAGCATTATGAGTATGTTAAAACATTTTAACTTGTATTTAACAATGATTTCGTTTTTAAGCTTGGTTTGGGGCGTGTGAAAAAAATCAAGACAATGAAATTTAATCCTTTTAGTGATTTTTGTCTCGTGATCCTTAAAGTTATAAAATATATTAATACATATTTTATATATATATATATATATATATATATATATATATATATATATAAATATATATATATATAAATAAATGATAATAATAAATGAATGCATATATACATAAAAAAGATGGTAAAATGGGGGCTTTTTAAAACTAGTGATTTCTTAATCCCCTTAGATGAACACTTAGCTACTTTTCAAAGTAATTAGTCTAAGGGGGTTGAAATTTTTGGTTTTATAAGTGTGTATTTATAACATTGCGTGAGGACACAGAAATAACTTAGTATGGGGGATTTTAGATATGTGTTTATTCACATATCTTTTTTCTTTACTAAAATGAGCTTAAATGACCAAAAATACATGAAAAATGCATTGTATATGTGTGTTTTGTAATTTGTATTATGCAGGTAACGGATATATCTAAAATGGGCAAAAACAAGCCAAAACAAACAAAACCGAGCACAGGATTGGAAGAGCGTGAAAAATTGAAGTCGTAGGCGTATACATCCTTAATGGGCCAACCCGTACCCATTTTATTAGGCCGGGTCAGCCCATTAACATTTATACTATACAAAACCTTAAGCCTTAAAAACAAATCCAAGTCCATAAATCCTATACTCATTCTTGGCCTAAGATTTAACAAAAGCCCAAGTCAAAGTCCAACCATAACCCAAGTCAAAGTCAATATTAATAACATAGGGTCAAAAGAAATTATTGTACATCTATTTTCTCCCTTTTCCCTCCTAATCTTCACCACAACAAATTACGCAGGGTAAATCCACCTCCCCACGCCCTCAAGTGCTTTTAGAAGACACCTTTGACACCACTTAAAGCCATGCGGGCAATCCCTAACATTCTCATTGGTGGAAAGGACATGGAGAGTATCCAAGGGCTATGATGATGAATTCATGAATTAAGGGCTCAGATTAGTTGATAAAGACGCTCCTCAAGGGCCTAAAAGTTTCTCTTCTTCACTATAAATAGAAGGGCTAATCACACAGTAGAGGCATCTAGCTAAGTAGTTTTTTAGCTTATAGTAGCTTATTTAGTGTAATTTAGCTTATTGTTCTTTTTATAAATGTAATTTCCTTTTAAAAGCCTTGTAATCTCTTTGATATTAATAAAAAGTTCAGTTTTAGTTAATGGTGTTTAAATCCTGTTTTTACTTTTATGCTAATATTGTTTAAATGTGTTTAAAATGATCTAATAAGCTCAAAATAAGCTCATTACTATATAAGTTATTGCTTAATCCGTTTAGCTTTCTAAAGCTTAACTGAATAAGTATATTTCCTTAAGACACCTCAAAGAAAGTTTAAGCTAATTTGGATGATAAGCCAATAATGGAAGGGCTTATGGGTTTTACCAACTTGTTTCTAACAAGCTGGAGCTTGTAGATAAGCTCTAATGAGCAAATTGGTTCCCTGTTATGCTGGGATCAAGGTACACTTACTTTTCCTCCTTTTAAGCTTAAGTTCTCTTCAGCTTAACCTCTGCTTATTCATTGCTTATTCATTGCTTATTTGTGCTTAATCTGTTTCATTTTAACTTAATATGTCTTAAAGTTCTAGTTTAAATCATTATAATTAGTTAGTATGAGTTTTAGTTAAATCTGCCATGTAGGAGTAATAATTGCTTATCAGTGTAGCTTATAATCTAGGGCTTAATTTTCTAAAGTTTTTGTTATTTGTGCTTATTTACCCTAGTTCTTAATCTGTTTTCATTAATCAAGCTCAGTTTAATCTGTTTTAGCTTAAAATTGAAAAATCAAATCTTAAAGGAGTGTTTGGGTTAAGAGTTTAAAAAGGGTCAAAATAGAGTATATTCTGTTTTAGGTTCTCAAGTCAGTTTCCATAAGCCTTAATTTAGTCTACAAATTAGTTTTAATAAGTTTAAAATGGTTATTATTAGGTTTGTAGTATGTTTGAGCCAAAATCCAAGTCTGCTAGCCCAAAGTTCTTTCAAACTGCTTATTTGATGATCTTTGCAAAAGTTAATTAGAGTTGAGGTTTTTATACTTAAAAGGAGCTTCAATTGAATTGTTATCAATCTGTTTTGAGTATTGAAACTTTGGTAAAGCCTTTTTAATTTTTGAACAAAATCAGTCAAGAAAGATTAAGCTTTAAAGTCCCATATTGTAGATTTATTTATGCTTGGAGTCTAGCTTTTCTTTGTTCAATTATGATTAAAATTAGCTTATTGTAGTTTAAAGTTCATTTGTTTGAGATTTTAGTGTATCTAAATCCTTTTTGAAATTGAGTCTAAAAGTAGTTCTAAAACATCAAAAAGTCCAAAAACAAGTAGTATAGTCTGTTTATTTCAATTTCCTTTTCTAGCTTATCTTTTGAGCTAAGGTTCTTAATTTCAGCTTATTTAAGTCATTAGCTTATAGGGCTTAATCTGTTTTCATGTTCTAGCTTATTCCTAGTGCTTTTTGTTACTTTAAACTTAGCTTGAAATTTTGCAAAAGCCCTTTAAGTCCTTTTTGTGTCTGTTGTCTTAAATGCATTTGATTGCTTTACTACTTATGTTATTTTGCTTATTTTTAGTCCTTAGTGCTTATTATGTGAAAGTCTAGGTCTGTCTTTAGCTTATTTGTTTTCTTATTTGCTTATTGAGACCTTAATGTCCAAACAGTCTTAGCTTAGTGTCATTTAGCTTAAATTCAAAATTGTTATTTTAAGCTGTCTTTTCTAGCTTATTTATAAGCTTTAGTCTATAAGTCTAATTATTAAAGTTGCTTATTTTTACTTATTTTATAGCTTTGTCAAAAAGAAAAATAAAAAATGTTTTACCAAAAAGGTAGGTCAGAGGACTTGAACCTGTGACCTCACCTTCACAACACCAACACCTTAACCAATAGCGCCCTTGGGACTTTTCTGTTAGACTATTGCACAATTAAATTCATATGCACGTTTTTCAGTTTTAGCTAATTAAGCTTATTGAATTTTAGCAGCTTATAGGTTAGAGCTTATTGATCTGTTTTTCTTTATAAACCTCCTTTTTAGCTTAAAGTATTTTTAAAAAAATTTAGGATTAAGTTTAGTATTTTTAATTTAATTTTTAGTATTATTTAGTTTAAAAAGTAGTTTTAAATAGATTAAAATTCCAAAAAATATTTTCTGACTTAAAAAAAATTATTTTAATTCATTTAGTTTAGAAATTTGCATTTTGAGTTTTTAGAATTTTATTCTGTCATTTTTAGTTAATTAGTTAGTTATTAATTAGTTTTAATTGCTTTAAATCGTTAGAATTTTTAAGTTGCCTTAATTTCTTGTTTAGCATGCCTTTATGTGCTTTTCCTTTGCATTTTAGAATTTCAAACACGCGCTCATGATGTTTCTTTATCCTCATCCACCTTCTGCTTCTTAATACTTTCTTGTTCCAACTCTTCTCCTGCTCTTTTAGAACTACCTTCCATCACTTCTGCTTCGGCTTTCTTTAAATTCTCTTCCAGCTCAGTTTCTGCCTTCTTGGAACTCTCTTCTACCAACTTAGTTCTGTAGTCAACAAAGGTATTCACCCTTTTCATTGCTTTGTCAAACAATTCTTGAATATTGGCAAAGGACTTGTTCTTCAAAATTTTGGGCTTCTATCCTTCCATGTTTTTCAGATAAGTACACATGATACTCCTTTGTTGAGCTCTTATTGGTGGTCTGTTCCTTTTCTCTTATGCTCTCTTAGCAGTAAAATGTTTTCTTCTTTGCTCTAAGAATTGTACAAACAATCTTGCCTTTTCTTCATCAGTCAATTCTTCTTGCTCTTGAGCATGCAGTCTTTGAGCCAACTGATAATCAGCTTCAATTTTAGCCTGAACATCATCCCAAGCTATGTTGGCTTCTTCAGTTTGATTAGCTTTTTCTCTGGCAAATCTTTCTTCTTCTTCTTCTTTAGCTTGTAGCTTGAAGGAAAGTTCTTCATCAAGTCTCATTTGTTCAAGCCTTTTCATAGGCTTCACTTATTCCACCACAGGCCCTTCAATCATAATCCCTTTGCCTTTGTCCTGTAGAGCTTTTGGTACAGATATTATTGTTGTAGGTGTTGTTGTAGTTATACCCTGCTCTGGTTCTTGTATCACAACCTTAACAGCCTTGAGTTTTGCACTCTTCAACTCTGACAGTGCTTGATCCAAAGTAATTTCAACATCAGTTATTGTAGCAGTTGTTGTAGTTGTAGTTGTAGCAGCACTAACTGGAATTATACTGGCAATACTAACTGTTGTAGAAGCAGCATTAACTATTTCTTTAGTAGCACTAACCAACTTAGCCTTTTCAATAACAACAGTAACTTCTTCAACCACACTTCTTGTTTCCTCAGCAGTTTTAACAACATCTACATTGTCCACAATCACCTCATCACCATCTAAGTCATTAACACCAAACATATCTTCATCAGTGTAAACATTGACCAAGTAAATGTCTTTATTAACATCAATATCAGCTATCCTCCCCTGTTTAGATGTATCCTCTTCACCCAAACCTTCATCTTCAAAGGATTCTACCCTTCTTGATGAACCAACTCTATACATTCTTTTAAGCCCATGAGTTCTTGACTTATTCCTCCTCTCTAGCTTCTTGACTCTCCTTTTCAAACTTGCAATCTCATTAGCTTGAGTGGTATTTGTAGTCTCCAAATCAAGAACCCTTTGTTGTAAATTTGTACGTAGTTCCATCAATTCATTAAGTTTCAGACTATTCTCACCACTTTGAAGTATGTTACCTCTTGCGAGCAGTGGATCATTGGATGTTTTAGATACATTATCAAACCTAGTTTAATGAATAGTATCCCCCATGGTTTCTTAGCACCTGGGACCACCACCTAAAGTAGTTCATTGGGAACCAGCTTCATTAGGTGTTGCCTTGGATTGGGTCTTATTGATGTTACCCCTATCCTAATCTGCATCTAAGCTAGTAGCAATAGTGGCAGCCCTTTCTAAATTGTCATCCATCTCCTCATTGACAGCCTCATTTGCAACATTGTTTGTAGGACCACTAGACTGAGGTATCTGAGTGTCCTTTCTCTTTGGCTTCCTAGGTTTTTGTTTCTTTTGAGGTTGAGATGTTGATGGTTGAATAATGGTGGGTGTGTGATGAGGATCAGTGGGATTTGCTAAACCTTCACCTATTTCTGCTTGATCTTGTACCACCATTGTTTGGAATAATAGTGTTTCCCTTCCAGAAAAACCTTTCCCTACCCTTCTTATATTCCTAAATATATTCTTAGTGTGAGAGGGTGCAATATATATTCTGTTGTAAGTAGGCATCCCTTCAAGTTGTTTATCCAAAAAGACTTGCATAAACCTTGGATACATAAAAAATTTCCTTCATTATCCAAGTTCTTCACCATACTTTCAAAAATGTACTTTGAAAAATTAAACTTTTGGTTTGTAGCTAAACAGATAATGGCAGATGCTATAGTACTACTAAACTCATTCCATGCAATAGTCTTAGAACTTAGGCATTGTAAAATAGTATGAATAAGGAATTTCCATTGTGGGGAAAATGATGCCTTATAGAAAGTAAGCGTCTAAGAAATTTTCTCATACCCCATCAGTGTAAGCTATTCAAATATGGTAGAATTGGGTAGACAATCAACACCTTCAGCATCTTCTAGTTGAAGATCTCTTCTCACAGTTGATTCAGTTATGATTATCTTCTTCTTATCCACTAGGGCTTGTAACTGTACTTCCCCATTAATAGTTTTGACCTTGATAGTAGCCTAGAATTGTTTAATGTACGAAGTATATATAGTGGGATTGATCGTTAGTGCATATATTATAGGGTTTGCATTCAAAAAATCCATAATTTGTTCAAACCCTTTACTTTCTGCAGGTTTAGTCAAAAACGCAACCATGTTATGAGTATCAGTAAACTTTAGGGTCGCCATTGTGTTGGCTTTTGATGATGAATGATAAAATTGAGTTAGGGTTTGTGATTAGAGAGTATATGACTGAATGAAATCGATTAAATGAGTGATTGAAACCCTTAATCGAAGTATTTAAGAAAATACACTCAAACACATTAATGTCTACCTAGTAGTAGTAAGTTTATGCCTTTCGGCGCATTAACTTTCAATAGCAGTAGTTAGTTTTTGCCTTGGCAAAACATTAACTTCCAACAGCAATAGTAAGTTTATGCATAGCAGCATTAACTTTCAACAGCACAGCAGTAGTAAGTTTATGCCTAACAGCATTAACTTTTACCAGCAGTATTAAGTTTATGCCTAGCAGCATTAACTTTGAGTCACCAGCATTAACTCCAATTCCATTCCAAACACTCTGTCTGTTTTTAATATATTCAACTCTCTTTCTGTTTTTCAACTCACCACTTCTCTCAATTCTTTTACTCACCAAATCACTCTGTCTGTTTTTATTCCACACAGCTCTCTTTCTGTTTTTATTCTCACCAATTCTCTCAATTCTTTTTCTCACCAAAACTCTCTGTCTATTTTCTCTAATAACCAGCTTTTCCATCATCAATCTAACACTTTTCTTTGCTTTTTCTGCAAAATGTTAGTCCAAAAACCAAGAAAACACAATCCATAGCAATTTTTACAATAATCACAGTATTAATTATACCTAACAGTATTAAGTATAACTAACAGTAGAAACTCAGCAGTATTAAGTATAACTAGCAGCACTAATTATACTTAACAGCAGAAACTTTTAATGACATGAATAACAGTATTAATTCATACAAAACTCTACAAAAAAACATAAAGAGATAAAAGATTTTAAGGATTTTGCATTCCAATACTAGCAATCAAATATTGAAACCTACTTACATCAAAAGCTTTTGTAAGTAAATCTGCAACATTCTTGTTAGTATGGATTTTGACCATTTGAATCAACTTCTTTTTCATTGCAATCCCTAATAAAATGATGTCTAATCTTTATATGCTTTGTTTTTGAATGAAAAACATGATTTTTAATTGTGCAAATAGTACTGTTATTATCAATAAAGATCTTGGTATGCATAAAATTATACCCATAATCAAGTAGTTGATTTTGAATCCAAAACACTTGTCTACATCAACTTGAAGCAGCCACATACTCAGCTTCGGTTGTGAAATTTACAACCACTGTTTCTTGCATTGCCATGATATTAAACTACATCCAAGGAATTGACAACCTCCAGTTGTAGACTTCCTATCCAAGCTTGCTCCAGCATAATCACTATCAGTGTATGCTACCAAATCAAAAGGAGAATCTTTTGGATACCAAAGGCCCAATTTTGGTTGACCTTTTAAGTACCTAAAAATCCTTTTCATAGCACGAAGATGTGAAACCTTTGGATTGACTTGGTATCTAGCACATGCACATACTGCAAACATGATGTCAAGTCTTGAAGAGGTAAGATACATCAATGAACCAATCATTGACCTATACATATGAACATCTAATTCTTCACCATCTTTATCTTTGAGTAGAGGCTTTTGAGTTTTTATTGGTGTGCTTGCAGTCTTGACTTCTATAAACCTAAATTTCTTTAGAATTTCACCAACATATTTATCTTGACTAATAAATATGCCATCCTTCTTCTGCTGTACTTGTAATCCTAAAAAGAATGTAAGTTCTCCCATAGAACTCATCTAAAATTTCTCATGCATCAACTTCATAAATGCATTACATAACTCCTTCTTTGTTAAACCAAAGATGATATCATCTACATAAACTTAGACCAGCAAAATATCACCTTTGTACCTTCTGATGAATAAGGTTTTGTCAATTTTCCCTCTTTGAAACTCATTGTCCAATAGATATGTTGACAAGGTTTCATACCAAGCTCTAGGAGCTTGATGTAGTCTATATAGTACTTTTTCAACCTTGTACACTCTATCAGGAAAGTATGGATCTTCAAATCCTATTGGTTGAAATACATACACCTCTTCTTCAATCTTTCCATAAAGAAAAGCACTTTTTGCATCCATTTGATACACTACAAAATCTTTAAATGAAGCATAAGCTAAAAATAGCCTAATTGCTTCAATTCTTGCAACAGGGGCAAAGACTTTATCATACTCAATCCCTTCTTCTTGTGTGTACCCTTGAGCAACCAATCTTGCTTTATTTCTTATCATAATACCCCTTTCATCCTTTTTATTCCTGAAGACCCATTTAGTGCCTATACCCTTTTTTATTTGGTAAATCCACTAAAGTCCAAACTTCTTGTAGCTTGAATTGTAGAAGCTCTTCCTACACAGCCTCTATCCAGCTTGGATCTTTGAATGCATGAATTATCTTTTTGGGTTCTTTTTATGATAAAAGCAAGCAAACAAGCAGTTTTAAAGGTCTTTATGGTTTGTTCTTTGTTGAATTATACTAATAAACCCATGTTCCTTCAAATTCATTGACATATTTCTTGTTTGTGTAGCTGATTGTAAATCTCCAATCACTTGATCAATAGGATGATTTTATGAATTCTTATAGTTGGAATAGGACTAACTTGGATTATTGTATCCAAATTGTTCATGTCAGCCACTACATCATCATCTTCATCATCTCTTGAGAAGTTTAATATGCTATAATCTTCCAAATCAGGCATATTTAGATCATCTGGAAGTTCAATGCTTGGTTTTTCACCAACAACATTAACTTTATTTGTGCTAGCAGCATTAGCATTGTTAGTGCTGTTAACATTATCTTCCTTCTCTTGATCATTACATTTATTATCTTTTCTTGGATCTTCATCAACCTTCTTTCCATCATCACTTGAAGGTTTAGATCCATCATCTTGAGAACTCTTTGGATCTTAGGAAAATGGTGCATTAGCAGTTCATAATGGTAGCAAAATGTAATCTTTGACAGGTTCTGTCTCAATTCTAGCTTGACCTGCATTATTACTTGCTTTTATACTTGCAAAACCATTAGACTATGTACCTGCAATAATTGGCTCATAATTTATTGTTCTTGTTAGTGCATCAATATCAAATAGCCAATCTGGTCCACTTCTTGCAACATTAGGTGTACTTTCACTGAACCTAATATGCAAGTTTTCTTCCACTATCCTTGTTCTACTATTGAATACTCTAAAGGCTTTAATATTCAAAGAGTATCCAACAAAGAAACCTTCATCAGCCTTACCATCAAATTTGCCTAAATGATCTATAGTATTAAGAATGGTAACAGGGCACCCAAATGGTCTCATAAAACTTAAAGTTGGTGTTCTACCATGAAAAAGTTCAAATGAAGTCTTGTTATGAGGCTTAACTACTAACACTCTATTTTGCACATAGCAAGCAATATTAACTACTTCTGCCCAAAAAGTAGTTGGCAACTTAGAATCAGCTAGCATAGTCCTAGCAGCCTTAATTAGTGTCCTATTTCTCTTTTCAGCAACTCTATTTTGTTAAGGAGTTCTAGCTACACTAAATTGTCTCAAAATACCCTTCTTTTCACAAAATTGATTCATTTCTCTATTTTTGAACTCTGTCCCATTATCACATCTAATCACCTTAACCTTGTGATCTACTAGATTTTCTATCCCAGTTATAAAAGACTTAAGAATGCCATTAGTCTCATCCTTAGTAGCTAGAAAGAAAACCCATGTAAACCTACTGTAATCATCTGTGTCAACTAGGCAATACATTTTCTTCATAAGGCTTTTTACAAATGTTGGACCAAACAAGTCTATATGCAACAAGTATAAAGGAAGACTGATTAAGTTCTCTGTTTTGGTCTTACAAGAGGCTCTATGCTGCTTTCCCTTTTAACAAGCAACACAGGTTTGATCATTTTCAAAAAGTTTGGAAGGTAAACCTCTTATAAGATTTCCCTTAACCAAATTATTCATGGTTTTAAAATTTAAGTGACCTAACCTTCTATGCCAAAGTTTAGATTCATCAGATGTGGCTTTGAAAAAAGGTAAGTTAAACCTCTTTTAGGAACCATGTTCTTTAAATCCACACTATACATATTGTTCTTTCTAGGAACTCTAAGTAAAACTTGACTTTCATCAATTAACTTAAAGTTTAGAGATAAAACAATACATTCAGTGTCATTAAAAAGAACACTATTATTTTTATCACACATTTGTGAGACACTAAAGAGATTAAACTTTAACTCTCTCACAAAATACACATTTTCAAAATCTAGATTACCAGTTTTAATGGTACCTTTTCCTGTGATTTTCCCTCCTTTGGGGTTCCCTCCAAAAGCAACATATCCTCCATCTATCTCTTCATAGTCTGTAAGATAGGACATGTTCCCTGTCATGTGCCTTGAGCATCCACTATCAATCACTCCTTGATCCTGTAAATCCATTTGTGGATTGCCCTGCACATTAGATAAGAAAATCAGTTTCTTTTGGGGACCCAAGCCATCACTGACTTGGATCTGCCTTGTGCATCAATATAATCAAACTTCTTTAGGGTGATTGATGCACTGTTGTGTTTAGAAACATGGTCTAAAACTTTAGTCTTTGGTTTCCAAACCCAACAAGTTGAGGCCTTAACAGCATTAACATTATTTCCATGAACAACATTAACTACTGCTTTTGGCCTAGCAATATTAACATTTTTACCCCTAACAGTATTAACCCTTTGATTAATATTACTGTTTTTAAATGCCGTGTTATTATTAATGGGCCTCTTAACAGTTGAATGTACTATTTTAGAAAGATATGACATTGGTCTAGCAGCATTCACTATTGTTTTTGAATGAGCAGTATTAACTTGTCTAGCAGTATTAACTGATACTGCTGTTTTTGAAATATTTTGTCTAGCAGTATTAATTGATACTAAGCTAGACTTCATTAGTACTGCTCTTGGAACCAAGTTCTTTTTAGCACATGGGTGAGTCTTTTTAGCAAAATTTTGATGATTCACCCTTTGAGCATTGTTCTAAACAAGTTTTACTATCCTTTGATTTTGAAACTGTTTTTGATGGTAATTGCAATCAACTTGTAGATGATCAAAGCTTCCACACACATAACAGACCTTATTAAACATCTCAAAATTGCTTCTTAGTCTTTAAGACATCATATTGTTCTAATTTATTTGATTTCCTCTAGGACTGTGAGTGTTTTGCCTATGTTTCTCAGCTTGTTTAACAGTTTTCCTAGTAGTTTTCCTAGCAGTTTTCTCTTGTTGCTTAGGTTTGACAAACTCTATCTTAGCAATACTAGGCTTAACTATTTTCTTCTCATTTTTAGGCTAAGACACATTTTCTTCCTCACTATCTGACACCCATTATTCAATAATTGGGGCATCATTATTCTTCCTAACTATCTTAGACACTTTTTCATCAGACTTTCTATTCTCAACTACAGGCTTATTAACAAACTTATTTAAACTAGTAAAAGACAAATCAGGTGTTAGAGGCATGAAATTTCCTGTGTAGGGAGGTGGAACTACATTATATTTTTTATAGCCTAAACCTTTCTTGCAATTATCAACAATCTGACACTCTATGAGCTTGTCTAAACTTTTAGATGCATTTTTAAATTTATCTACATTAAATTGAATGCTATCTTTTTCTTTTTGAAGTTTTTCAAGCTTCTTCCTAAGCTCACTAATAGTTATTTCTCCTACTTGAATATTCCATTTTAAGCCATTAATTTTGTGTACATAAACATACTCATTCTTTTTTATAAAATTTAAGTTTTTCTTCCACCGATTTTAAACCTGTTTTATAACTTAAAACCATTAAACTAAATTTCTCTAAATCTCTTAATAGTTGATCATTTTGAGATTTAAGTAATTTAACAGTTTCCATACAAGATTTTGAACAATTTGAATAATTGGATACCTCTGAGTCAGAACTTGAAGATGAGTAAGCCATGAGTGCATAATTAGGCCCTTCATCTATCTGATCACTCCAGTCATATCCACCAATACCATCACATGACACCAAAGCTGTAGAAGTAGATGTTTCCATAGGCACACTCTTTCTTGAGCTTTCCTTCTTGTTGTCTTGTTTTCTTAGAGCTGTGTACTCCCTAGCAAAATTTCCCCTCTTGTGGCAGTTGTAGCACTCCACATAGGACTTATCAAAACCAATAGTCTCATTGCCATTAACAGTAAGCTTCCTTCATGTATTCTTCAAAAACCTTCTAGCCCTCATAGTTAACATGGCCATTTGCCATCTCAAATCCATCTCTTCTATGTCATTAGGATGGATTTGTTGCAAGTCCTTATGTGTAAGTTAAGGACTATTTGGTTGACTAGCAAAGAATAAACAAATAAAAGCATCACTCAAGTTATCAATATTTATAGAGTAAGCAATATTAACTTGAGTGCTAGCAGTAGTAACTTCATGAGCAGCATTAACTGCTTCATTAGAGCTGCTAGTATTGTTATTAGAAGAGGACACAAAAGCCATGTTTTGTGTACTTGAATTTGAGCTAGAGATCCCTTTAACTTCTGGTTCATACACCTTGAGGTTGTTGTAGAGATCATCCATGCTTATTGTATCCAAATCAGCTTTATTCCTCCACACAACAGCATGTGTGTCCACTCAGGTGACAAAGTTCTTAATAACTTTTGATTAGCATCTTCTTGTGAAAGCATTTCACCCAAAAGCTCCACCTAACTCACAAGCTTTTGAAGCCTATCAAAAGTTTGATCAAGCATCTCTGAGCTTGGAGCAGTGAAGTTTTCATATTGCTACTTTAAGAGATTCCTTTGAGTCTTTTTATTAGCTTCATTCCTACCAAATCTCTTTTCAATAGCTTCCAGTAATAGCTTAGCATCCTTTATAGAGTTAAACTTTAACTGATGTTCATTGGGAACGCCCATCATTAAAGTACTTCTAGCCTTTACTTCTAATCTTCTCTGAGCCTTATCTTCAGCAGATGTAATAGGCATCACTGTTGTAACACCTTCCACAACTTGTGTTTTTGGCAAGGTTGCACCATTCTCTATGACTTCCCAGAGTGCATAGTCTATCATCTGGATGTATTGTTCAATCCTCATCCTCTATAACACAAACTTACCCGGTTTGAGCATGGGAACTTTGGATACAGCCATTATGTGTGTAGAATCTTAATCCATATCTTCTAGCAAAGTTTCTCAAAGCAACAAGCTCTGATACCACTTGTTGGTCCCACTTCAACACTTCTATAGATCAAATTCCTTAAGCTTGTTTAAGGTTTAGTTATATTAGATAAATCTAACATAACTATAGTATAAACTTTGTGTGAATGTATTAAAGATTATGCAGAATCTAATCTTTAATAAGAAGAATTTTCAATAGAATAGTAAAACATAATGAATTCAACAAAACATAAAAGCTCTAATATTATTAAGCAAATAATACGAATACTCTCAAAGTATTAGGGTTACAAAGACCTTGAAGCTATGAACTATACAACTTTGTATAATTTTCTGTATATGATTGTGATCACAAACTCTATCCCCTAGGATCTCCTTTTATACACCTAGGAGTCGTAGTCGATTTACAATATATTCCTAAGACTTAGAATATTCTCTATGATCTATTCTATAAATAACTAATACTTATCACGTAAGTAATCTTGATCTTCAAACAATCTTTATCCTTTCTTCTGTCTTTATCCTTTCTCTGATAGTAGAAACTCTTTCAGCAGTCTTATTCTTTGAGCAGTTGTAACTTTTATACTAGCAGCATTAACTTTTAACACCAACAGTAGTAACTTATACACTAGTAGCATTAACTGTGTACAAGCAGTAGTAACTACTTAGAATATTTTCTTTAATCTTCACCAGCAGTACTAACTTTACACTAGCAGTACTAATATATACTAGCAGTAGTAACTGTGAGCTAGTAGTACTAACTTTATACTAGCAACACTAACTACTTGGCATATTGTTCATTAAAGTTAATGAACAACACTAACTTTAGCTTAGCAGTAGTAACACAAACCTTAGCAGCAGTAACTCTAAGATCATCAAGAAGTCTTTTAATCCCAACACTATATTTCTTAACTAATGGTCTATTGGGATTTTGATTTTACAAACTAGTTAACCTTTTAACTACTAGTACGTGGCGGATTGGATCTAGTTCAATATTATAAGTTAACACATAAATTAAACAAGTAATTTACTGACCCTTTGTTTGTTGAATTAAATAAATTAACGAGTATAGATCTTGAATCTTGAAACTTCTTTAACGGTTAAATTACCGTCTCTATGGTATGCTCACACTACACGTCACACGAGCACGTTAGGATGCTTGTGCTTGCTTCACGAATAAACAACGCAACATGAACATGATGATTTTGGTTGTTCTTAGATCTAGCAATCAAATCCACATAAAAGATTAAAGTGCCAATCACAGAATGTGGGATAGAAAAGGGAATTGCATGCAATCATATAAATAGATTATTTGCATGCAAATAATGCTTGAATATCATGCCATAATTTACTCTCTACCGGTTGGTCAAACAAAAGAAGCGAAAATGACTTTTGGTATTGAGGATGTATATTGTGTCGTACATATGCAAACTAGAACAAGCTTATGTATGGCTTTTTTTAGCGTTATAATAATGTCATATAATTTTTAAGCTTAAGGGGTATTTACATAGGCTCCATACTTGTTCTCCAAATTTGAGTCTATTACCTCCTTAACTTCCAAAACTCGACACTCTTCACCCCTTCTAGTCCTTTACATGACCAACACCTTACCACCAACCCTATGGGTTTTGATTTTCGAACTTATAAGTCCCTTATTTTATTAATTAATGCTGATTAGTTAATTATAGCAACTAATAGTATAATTAACGACCATTTATTATTTCGTGAAACATATTATATATTTAATAAATATAAATGAGTTACATATATTAAATATACAATAAACGTACTCTTCGTGTATCCACGTATGCCTCTGATAGGCTCACGTATTTCTAGTCGTATAAACGTTACACGTAACGACCACAAACCAACATCTCCTACTTGGGAGTTAGCGTAGTACACAAGTTTATACTAACAATAGAAAGCGTCTAGCAACACTCTATTGCTCCTAAAAATACATGAGTTATGGTTTCAAAAAACATCTCAGTATAATGGTTTATTTTATTGATTTGAACATCCCTTTGTTTCAGACATCGTTAAACCATGGATATAGATCCTAACTCATACCATATATTTTAACCATTTAGTTTCTCGTTGTAGATATTAATTCAGATATACCAAATATAATCAAGTATCATCTTGATTTACCCTTTGTGTGTGGCCATATAATTATCTGATTAATTCTGAAGAGGTGTCAATGGTATCATACTGCAATTTAGACAATTTGAGGAACAAATACTATATTGACTATAAGTATCGTGGATGGAGCTTTACATCACTTCCAAAAATAGCTTTTATAACTACCTCATTCAGGATAGTGTTTGACTTATAATCAAAAAGTAATATCCACACATGCAAGATTTACTTGTATCTCAAGTCTAAGGATGATTAATACAACCATTTTTGATATCTTACTCATGACAATGATCCAAAAGTAAATATTTAAAAGTTAAGGAAGTCCAATATGCATCCCTTATGAATAACATATGAGTTTGGCGGAAACAATCCACATATTCAAAATGTATAGCTAAACACTTACATTTGCCTTCATTTAACAATATTCCCATATAGTTAATTGACAACGGACAAATTTAGAATAATTAAATTATTCAATGATTAAACATGCAAATATAGAACACAGTAGTATAAACGAAAATGATCATACCAGGTATGTCAATTCATTATTTTAATAAAACTTCTCTCAGTTCCATTATCCAGTTACTAAAAACACAGATATACGTAAGACTAATTCGTAAGTTGAAATCCAATATTTCCAACATTCTTAACTCTTTCAGTACAATACCGCTATATAGTCATCTGGGTAAACTTTTTGAATACTTGTTTCAAATTTACAAATTGTGAAGGATTTAAATAATATGATGAATGTCTTGTTGTACATGTGCATACTATTAAAAGTGTCATAGTATGGCACAATACCTTTTATAGGGTATTGGAAGCTAACAACATACCTATGTGAGACAGTCATCTTTACAGTTTCACAAAATGTAAAGCATTCGTATTCTTTAATATGTATTACAACAATGCTCTTAGGTGAGCATATCTAGACACTAGATTTATCATAAATTATGAAATTCCACTTTAACTAGGATTTTATATCCTCTGGCATTAGTGTACGCAACAACATTATGCCTTATATAATTCATAGACGTTTTTTAGCAATCATCTAAATACTCTCATTTAGATAATGTTGTTGTCAACTTATGTTACACTCGTGAAAAAGTAACAACCATCCACATACACAATATAATGTAAATGATGAATTCTTAGTAAAACACTAGGTTTCCATCCATGTATTATCTCAAGTGAAATATATCCTTTAAGACTTGCTTAATGATATATTCCATTGTGTTGGACTTAATCACCACATATGTTTATTTTAATAAACATTTATTCTAAGATCGTTTGTTGATTTCCTAAATTCCAAAGTGAAGTTTTATTCCAAGCTAAAGGAATAACATGTAACTTAGATGGAATTGTAAGAAAACAATCACAATGCTCCCACTTGATTTCTGGTGTACTCATGAGTGATCTTATTTTAATCAAAATCAAATAGTTGATTTATATTTAAACTTAAGATATCAGCTCGTAGATGCATGATCTAATCTACACTTGGATTCTTTTATCTTGTATGCTTTTATAAAGATTATTTGAACTCATAACCCTTTTAATTATGCATCGTCCTCGCAAAGGTAATCATTAAAAAATGAGTTATGAAACCTAATTGCCATATTTTATATTCATGGAAACAGTTAGGATAATTAATCATCTTTATACAATTAATACGTGTAGAAAGTAAAATTTAATCATAGTCAATTGTTTGAGTATGATTAAAAAAACCTTTATCGTAAGGCATGCATTAATATGTGACAATTTTGTCCTTATTAGTCTTTCTTCAAAAGAAACTCATTCTAATCTCACAGTTTAAATGTTTGGTGAAGGATCAATCAAACTCTAAACATTGATTGTCTTTTAAGGATTGCATCTTTTCATTCGTAGTTCTAAGACATTTATCAGATTTAAGATGTGATAATATATCTTAGTAGTTAGCAGGTTTGCTATAATTTCCTAACTTATATCCCTAATCATTGATATTAATATATCATTTAATTGATAAGGTATCCTTGTGGATTTATGAATGAGAGTTACATTATACTTTGGTTCAACATTTACATGTTTAGCTTTAGTATGACATCAGCAAGTGAATTCAGAAGGTTATGTATTTTTGTTCTTGAATATCTTCAAGATCTATAGATGCACCCACTTACTTTTGTAAGTAAAGACAATTATCAAAATACTAAGTATTTAAGCAACAATAAATTTGTTCTCAATCGGGACATACAAAATACATTTTACAGTTCTAGCTTGTTAATAATATGCTTTATAAGATATTAATTAATTATAGAACTTTAATCAATACATAATAGGATTTATCCCAATCTATAAATAGATAGTGTCTTAAATACCTTTTTGGTTAGAAACATATTAGGTGTATCCATGACACACACAATTTTCTAACCTTGATAATTTTAGAGGTAGAGCAATTAAAGTTATCATAAATCAAACAATATAAATATAGTTTGTTTCAACAAATTATATATACTATAATAATGTGGTATTCTATGAGTATTGGGATTGTGAGACTACATCATAATTGCTTAGATAACTCAAATTTTTTTAGGTCAAATACTTACCAATTGACTCGAGCCAAATTGAATACATACTATTTTTTATAACTAAGTTCATGCTATAACGTATATTTCTTTGAATAGTTCAAGAACTCTATGTTCATGTGTTTACAAGACATAACATGTCAAGTATACGTTATAAGTTTTTGGATAATTCAAGGACTTCATGTTCATGTCCTAACAAGAAGACATAATAAGTTTACTACTTACTTTATGTTATGAGTCATTGATTTATTTAAGGACTTTATATTTATGTCTTAATAAGAAAACATAATTATACTAACTAAAGTAATTATAAATGTCACGAGGGTGTAAAATGAAAAATATAACTAGGGCATGTTATTCAAACGAGAAACCCTAATTTGATTTCTCGCCTATTCTTAACTCGTCTTTTTTCATGAAACATAAACCGCGAGGAAACACCCTTGAATTTAAACCGCCTAAACCCTAATTAACCATGTGTGATAAACCGCGTATGGAAACCCTAAACCGCCTGAGATAAACCGCCTAGTAGTACCTATGATAAATTACGAGTTTTTAAACGATAAACAGCGAGTATTGAAACGCTAAAGCGCCTATCAGATCCTTAAAACGCGTGACCTTACACTGTGAGCACAAGATATACCACCCTTTTGTGATAAACCGCGTGAATAAACTGTTAAACCGCAAAGAAAGCTTATAAACCGTGAAGAAACCTGTCATTCCGCCTGTTACAAACTTAAATCGCGCAATCAAATGATAAACCGCCTGAAAATCCTGTAAACCGCTTGATTTCAAGCTTAAACCGCCTAGTATAAATGATAACCGCGTGTACTTTCTATCCTATCTCCTATTTTTTTCAAAAATGTGTCCTTTCCCTTTGGTAAATCGTGTGAACAAGGAAAACCACACAATAGCTAAAAGAAGCTCTAAACAAGCAGTTTTCATGAGGAAATAAGTCACGACAAGAAAACTATAATAAGCTACTAATGGTTCGTAAAGGAAATTTTCAAGCTTCATAGTTTTAAAAAGCAAAAAAAAGCTAAGAAAATATGCCGCGATTAAGGAGCTTATAAATAAGCTCAAAAAAGCTGTTTGGGTATAAAATAAGCCACGAAAAAAATGTCAATAAGCTACAAACGATATCAAGAAGAAAAGTTTGAAGCTTTTTGATAACTAGGAAAATACCAAACAAGCAGACACCTTATAAGCCCTAAATAAGCTCTCAAATAAATATATAACCATGAACACAGCATAATAAACAAACTACAAACACAAAACACCCCTGGTTAGCTCTGATGCCAATTCTTAACATATAAAATTCACTAACATGGGTCGATCCGGAGCTCGAGGAGGATAGAAATAATAAGAAGCCACATTATTGAGAGAGAAAGTGAGATGAGAAGATGTGTGTGTTTTTGGGAGAGAAATAAACATACACACTTTTACAAATGTTTTCCTCACCCCTCCTTGGAAATAAGGAGGGGGTATATATAGGCTAAGACACGAATATCTAACATAACTTGACATATTTAGTCCCTGCGTGTCTTGCCTAGTAAACTCACTACAAGAAAAGGAAGCTTTTAGGATTTTTCTCTAGGACCTTTTTATCACTGGGGTCTTAAAAAATGTTTTATAGAACCAATTCAATTTTGAGTCATATTAGAGTGACTTTTAATAGGACACTTTATACGTGGATCTTATTAAGCTAATTTATAGGACACTTTTTTAGTAAGGTCTCATTATGATATAACATAATAGGACATTTAATATAAAAGTCCTATTATATTACATGTTATAGGTCGCTTCTTCTGTTTGGTCTTATTAGATTAATTTAATATGACACTTAGTATATAGGTCTTATTAGATCTAATTTTATAGGACGCTTACAGTATATGGGTCCCATCAAATCTAATTTGTATAACATGCTTATTCAGCTAGGTATTATTATGATTGAACATAAAAGGTCATTTGAACACAAAATCTTTACAACTCAATGTTTTACTTGCTGTCTATTTTATGTGTGTTAATAAATTAATCTTTAAAAGATGCCGATTTTCAAGTCATTATTAGAGAACACGTCACTTGGTGCACTGCAATAAGTTTGTGTTATTTTTTTCTTAAACATAACGTGTTTGTATAACATAGGTCGTGAATATAATGTGGTTGAGCTCAATCATCATTTGAGAACAATAGACGTCGTCACCAAGATTACACATATTACTTTAGAACTCCATCATTCTTTTTTGGGATCAAGCCTATTATACATTTGGATAATTTTACGCAATAATATGCTTTTTGGTTTCAAATCGAGGAAATATGAAATAACAAATATACGTTAATATCACAAGAACACGCCTTTCCTATTATGGAGGCTAAAAATCGTTAATATCACAAGAACACTCCCTATAAAAAGGCCGGAGGACCCCTGGAAGCAGCCTCTCTACCTTCGGGTAGGGGTGAGACTGTTTACATTCCACCTCTTTCATTACCTTGTGGTAGGGGTGAGCATCAGTTCAAAACCGAACCGAACCGAAAATCGAGTTTGGGGAAAAACATGAACCGAAACCGAACCGAAGTTTACCGAGAAAAACCAAAACCGAACTGAACCGACAAAAACTGAACTGAATAGATAGTTTAGGCATATTTTTCTTGGTTTTAACCCGAACCGAACCTGAACCGAAACTACAACGATACAGCAATCGAAAACCCTGACGAGTTCGTCTTGGTTTAGATCCGATTTGGGTTCGATTTTGATTGGTTTTGCTCAGCCCTACCTTGTGGAGGATGGGATTGAGTACTGTTGATTTTTAATAAAATATTTACTACATAATATTTATTCCAAACCAATGTTACAAAGTCATAAAATCTTTACTACATAATACAAAGTCATGATATACATAATATTTAGTACATAGATAGTTTAGGCGTATTTTTATTGGTTTTAACCCGAACCAAACCGAAACCGAAAACTAAAAACATACAAAACCAAAAACTGGTCAGTTCGGCTTGGCTTGTCGGTTCGGTTCGGTTTTCGATTGGTTTTGCTCAGCCCTACCTTGTGGAGGATGGGATTGAGTATCGTTGATTTTTAATCAAATCTTTACTACATAATATTTATTCGAGACCAATGTTACAAAGTCGTAATATACATGATACAATTACCAATAATAATTCATCACCATGAAATATTTAAGCAATATTATCAATAAGTTTATTCTCAAGAAAATTATGTAACATAAATGCATTTGCTTGTTGAATATTTAATTAAACGAGTAACCATCATTGCATCTCGGCTAGTCTTATATAAAATCTTTTAGTTTTTTTTCAACTATTGAAATTTTGATTCATAAATTTTAAAAATTTATATACCCTTATAAAAATTGGGAAGGGTTAAAAAATAAATATTAACCATCAAGTTGTGGAAAATACTCAAGTTCCCTCTAAAAATTTGGTTCCTACTTCCCCGCCCAAAATCCCTAAAATCAGCCCACTATGCCTTCTTTTTCTCTTAATTCTCATCCACTAGTCCATTTGTAACTTTATCTTATATCTATCAATATCTGTATGCCATATAACTTATAACCGCCACAAATCTTCAGAGTAATTGAATTGAGTTTTCCAATCTTTATGTTATTTTGCTCTCATGAAATTTTGATAATTCTTCTTATGATTCATTGTTAGTAGGTTGCTGAAGGTGAAACGTCCACTCGTACATGAGTAAGTCTATTCAAATTGATTTTATACTACCTTTGGCGTTAACGGTGGCACATCGATTAGTTATAGGAAAAAGATCCTCTCAAATGAACATGAGGGGTAATGTTTTGCTTTATCTGATTGTACATTTGATTATTTTAAACAAATGTACAATCAGATAAAGCAGAACATTACCTCTCATGTTCAATATCCTTAGTTATAATCTTAAAAAAATGTACCATTCTTTTTGGTGGCAATTTGATGAAGTTATGTTTATAATAATGTCACTGCCTTTTTTTCTTCCTTATTTTTATATGTTGCTTTCTTCAAAACTTCTCATATTTTATATGAAAGATGACTTGTTCACACATGTGTGTTATTTACTTGCAGGTATAACTTCAGGATGATGAATGATGATTGTTGACACAAGACAATCTCCTAGTTTGCTTATTAATTTTAGAGTACATTGTAGAGTAGATTTTGTTAGAGTTGATGTTACAACCTGATGAGGTTAAACACTTTTGTAAATGGAAATGATTAATCAGAATTAGAGCTCTTTTTTTCTATTTCCTCGTATGGATACATGTGAATGACAAATCCTATAGCATGACCAAACAATTCTGTTGATGTTTTTAATTTTCTTAATGGAGCTCAATTACTCAAATGTTTATTGGATATGAAAATTGTCGTAAGAAACGTATTACGACACTTTGTATTAGAATTGTGTTCAACCTATTACTTCGAAAATGTTCAGTAAACATGATTATGGAGAAAAAGGTCATGCTTCATTAGACATTGGATTTTTTTACGACCTCAAATTGGGTCCTAACAACGCAACTTTTTGTGTTACAACCCTTTTCTTGGTACTAAAATATGAGTTTATGCATTGGGACTTCGTTCAATTTATATATCTTTTAGGACTTTTGAATGTGTCCTAAAACTTAATAGAAGGGTAAGCATATATTAAAACGCTATAAAGCATCCTATTATGTGGTTTATTAGGACGTTATTATGGTCGTATAAAACATTCTTAAGGGACCAAAAAATTGGTTTCATAATGTTTGTGTTTTTTAGGACGCATATAAAGGTTCTAAATATCTATTACAACCCTTTTATAGAGGACACTTTTATATTGGTCCTATTAGCTTAAATGTCTTATAAAGTTACATTATAGGACACTAACTGGCGTCCTATAAAACCAGTTTTGTTGTAGTGGAAGTTTTCTTAGCTTCCCCTCCCCTCCGAACCAGAAATCCTTTTTTGAGTAGATGCAGAGCGTTCTTCAGGATAGAGATGATATAAACTATACATCAAAGTCAGCTAAGTCCCGAATGTCGACAATTATTCCCTCTAACTAGCCGGAATGATAACAGTAGAGACAACTAAGTCTCGAATGTACACACTTCTTCCTGCAGAAAAACTGACTATCTAAAGGAATCATCATACCTATGTGAACCTCTTTTATCAAAATTTTCTACTTCTTCAAGATTAAATTTAGTGATTAACCGGTTGGGGACCTATTGGTGTAATAAGAACCATATCTTTCTTTTATGGATTCTTATAACCATGTAAATATTTCTAAACGATCCTAAGCCTTTTAAAACTTATGGTGTTGGCAAAATTTGATCATATGTAGTTTTAATCCTAAGTCACAATCCTTGAGATTATATTTAAACACCTAAAGTTATTAACTTATGAAAACTTAACCCCTTGGAGCTAAAATAAATTAGCTCCCCCTCAAATTTTTATTCGTCAAGTTAAAACTTTTTCTCGTATAATTTCTGTGACTTGATTTGAAAGATCGTTTTAAAAGATAATTTATTAGCACTTTTCTCCCCCTCAAACAATGACCCGTTTTCTATTTAAAGAGCTGTAGTCGTTGTTTGAGTGATAGAAAGAATATTTTAAAACATTTTTTCATATTCTTAAGAACATTGATAATGTTTCTGATTCTTCCTAAAAATAAGATTTCTCTTATTTTGACAAATAAATGCACTGACACGTACACTTATTGTATAAAGAAAGCACGGGTTGTGTTTCAAAGTAACCACAAGCCTTTGTATGAATATAAAGTAATTCATACCCGAGAAAAAAATTAATTTCCCGCTACGAGGAAAAGTTATCTTTTTGTCGATATACTTGCCTTTATAATAATGATGACTGGGTTGCTATCTGAAATAATAGCAAGCCATTGACTTGAGCTACAAAACTCTGAATGTTTTAATTGAATAGTTCAATACCGAAAAGATTTCTCTTTTCGTTGTTAAGGATAAATGCACTGAGGCGTACATATTCCTTTTATTTGAGGACCGGGTTGTTATCTGTTATTTAATAACAAACCATTGACATGTTTTGACAAATATTTACAACTTCTGCTCGAACTTTATTTACAGCTCCGTGTCATTGTTGAATGACATTTCTAAGGCCGTAAATATTATCAATTTTCAGAAAACATGTCATAAAAACATATTTTTGTATTTTTGAAATTTTATAATTTTGTATATTGTTTTTCTGATTTTATATTTTTGTATTTTGTTTTTATAAAATTTTATAAAATGAAAAATCTTTTTGTGTTTTTAAATTTAATTATTTACAAGGATACATGAAGAATTACCACCATTATTCTTCCTTTGAGATAGAAGATCTCAACCAGATCATTCCCACCGAATGGAAATAACGCCCTTTCCAGTATAAAAAATTAGTCAGCTCAATTTTTCTTGTTCATACAAGTATAAAAAAGGCCTTTTCCACCTCAGTTAGAGAAAAGATCTATAAAGAATAATGTCCAATTAAAGAACAAATCCTTCAATCTCATCCATCCATTTTATTTTCATCTAACGGCTTATATTAAATCATATGTTTATTTAATTAAAAAACCCACTTTCATCCTATTTTTTAAAATTAACATATCTCTTAAACCGTTAATCGTTACGCAAATTTAATTATACCATCGCGAAGATAATTAAATTATCTTTTTATAGACGGACACTTTTATATACTTCCGACGAACTTTTTTTTTAATTTTCGCACAGAAAAAATCACACGTGATTCGAAAAACTACAATTCCAGTGCCCAAGGCCCACCACCCACAAGAAATAATATATATATATAATATACTTATATAATAATATATATATAATAATATATATATTATGTGGAGACTTTCTTTTTTCAGTAAAACCATTCTTAGTGCGAGAAACTACCCAGAACCACCAAAAACATCCAAATGCCATCGAAACCCGACGCCTTTCAATTAAATTTGTTTTTTTATTTTTTTTGCACATGAATGTATTTCTTATTTAAAAAACAACAATATTATGTGTTTTTTATAAAAACCATAGTATTTTTTTCCTAAAGAATTTGAGTTCAAGAAAAATTGGAAATAAACATTTTTCCTTTGAAGGTGTGGCATGTAATGGTCTCTATAAAGGCGTCGGAAAACCAACAATAATTGGGCGGCCAACCGTGTGGGTAATGGGTTTATCTGTGACAGGAAAAAAGGAAGAGTTATCATCAATGAAAACTAAAAGAAACATTAGGGGGATTCCCATTACGAATTATTGAATGATGGTTGTCCCCCCATGTAAATTATTTTTTAAATTTTATTAAAAACGGCCCCGTGACATTGGTAAATGTTTTTTTTTTTATTTGGTTCCCCCCTTGTTCCCCACCAGTTTCTCGCAACTAAAGATTGGTTCTGAAAAAAAGTAGAAAGGTACCCCCCCTCCCCCCCCCACTAACATCTAATATAAAAATCGTGGTGTGGTGCATATAAAAGGTGTATAATATAAATATGTGTATATAATATGTTGTGTATATATATGTGTTGGGGTAAATATATATATGTTTAAAATTATATTTTGTACAATTTTGTCCTGTAAAGGATTTTAATATGTTTCACTGCACCCAAAAACAAAAAGAAAACGCAAAATGACAAGTCTGCATCTACAATACGATAACATTAACATACAAACCCATTAACGAAATATTCAAAGTTACGGGCAAAATTGGGGACTTACTAATTTAACAAAACCAAGGAGTCCCCACAATCACTTTTTGCTTTTTGGAGGATCGGGAGTCTACAAGATGGACTGGGGTTGCAAACCATCCTGCACCAAGTGGTTTTCGGTCGTTAGGAGGCCTCTCGGATGGAGTAACAGATGCTGGGGTGCAACATCTGACAAGTGTTCGGTCCTTTCTAAAAAAGGATGAGGTCTATGAAGCCACGCTTGTGAAACTCTCTTTGCATTTTCTGATTCTAAAGTCTTGATATTTTTGCTGCAATGATGACTCATTTGTGCCTCACCAGGTGTACAGGGTTCAACTGATTTTTTTGGAGTTCGTTTCCTTATGATTGACCGATTATTCTTATAGCTTAATGATGAGTTCCTTAAAATGTACAGGGCAATATGTTATCATACATAATTCGACCTATGTAACCTTATGTTGCCGGTGTCTTATGGTCTAGCTATACATGACGACTATAATTGAACAAGTCTTGCTTTGTATTTAACTCACTTCTAACACTGTCAAATAATTTCGATCTGAAAAGGTGTCGTGTCAACTGATAAAGGGGGAGTGACCGTGTCCCAAAGTAGTATTTAACTCACTTCTAACACTGTCAAATAATTTCGATCTGAAAAGGTGTCGTGTCAAGTATTTTAGCCCAATGCCGGTGCCTCTAAATCACAATATGTACTCAACTCACTTTTTACACTGTCTAAAATTGGCCAATAAATATTAAAACAACAGTTTCCCTTTTGTAACTTTTTGGATTCTTACCCATTAGACCAAGACGAAAACAGCCCAAATCGTTCCATTTAACGGGTCAAATTGCAAAACCATTTCTAACTTGGTCAGTTTGGGATGTAATCTGTTTCCAAAGGGTCAAATGGATAAATCTAAAAAGCTAAGTGGTCAGATGGGTCAAACTGGTGCAAACCGTATCAAATGCTTACAACCCTCCTAATTTACTTCATTCAAAGAAAAATTAGATTATTATTGTAATGGCATAGTTTATGTAATCAAATTGTATACATATAACTATTTACAATAAAAAAAAATATAACAAAAAAAGTTCATTCGCGGGTCCCTACAATCGAAAACCTTCCAAGTCGATTATTGACTTGTTACGAAGCAGATGACCGTCAACCTAAAACCGCCAGCCAATAAACCTTTCACCCATTAACCAAACCCATCCCCTAGATAAGCCTTTTTTATTTGTTCCCCGCGGACCCTTGAACAGCAGTTTTGTAGAACCTATCCCATATTCATCCCCTCTGAGACCCAATGCCCTCCTAACACCGTCAAACAAAAAACCCACCTAAACCCAATGGGTAAAATATATAGAACAAGTGGGCAGCTTTCTGTACATAAACCCAACCCCCACCATAAAACCAAATTTGGGTTTTAAGACCTTTAAAATAAAACAACAAATTGAAGCTTCCTGAAAAATAAATCAATGCACGACATGGCCCAAATAACCAAATAACAAAAATGTATTCGCGGGTCAATCGAACTCAGTCGATTTTGACTTGTTACCAAAGCAGACTCACCAAAACCCCAGCACCTTCACCCATAACAAACCCATCTATAGCTTTGTCCCGCGGACTTGAAGCTGTTTGTAGACTATCATTCCTCTGAGACAATGCTCTACACGCAACAAAACCACCTAACCCAATGGGTATAATGGCAGCTTCTGTACATAACCAACCACATGAACAATTTGGTTTAAGCCTTATAAAACACAAATTGAGCTCTGAAATAAATATAGCACACATGGCCAAATACCATAACAATAAGAACCTCTTAAGTCTTAAATTACAATCAATTTTATAAACTATAAAGCCATGTGATAATAACATCTAATATGTGATTCAATAGCAAGTATTAATACTAGACAGTCAGTTGCTAAAAGGTATGATAGTTCACATTACTTACGGCCATTTTTTTCCTGATTATCAAAATCCAAGTAATTTGACTCCAAATAATCGTAAAATCATATTCATAACCACTTTACACAAAGACGTCAGATCTCAGTAATCACTTTAGACAAACATCCAAACACCTCCTTGTTATCACAAAACCCTCTGCAAATCGCCTTCTAGAAAAATAAGCTTTAAGAAATCACATATTTCACATTTGTGACACAATGTAGCATCCAGTTCCACTAAATTTTACTCAAATCAGACACAAAATCAATTCAAATTCATACTAATCTTTACAAGATGTCGCATTAACTAAATCCAACTCATGCACAACAAAACAGATATGGCCGGGTCTTGACCGGATATGGCCTTGTCTGACCGTCATCGCCGGGTCTGACCGTATATGGGCGGGTCTTGACTGGATATGGCCGGTTCTGACCGGGTCTCACCGGATATGGCCAAGTCTTGACCGGGTCTAACCGGCTCTTGGCCGGGTCTGACCGGCTCTTGGCCGGGGCTGACCGGATATGACCGGGTCTCACCGGATATGGCCAGGTCTGACCGAGTCTTGGCTGGGTCTGACCGGATATGGCCGGGTCTTGGCCGGATATAGCCAGGTCTT
>BQNB010064902.1:0-35132 GCA_026074375.1 Tanacetum coccineum
GATCTATTCAAGTAGGATCAACAAGTGGTATCAAAGCTTGTTGAGAAACTTTGAATAAGAAGAAACAATCTACACATACTAAATCTATTTTTTGTGAAAACATGGAGGCAGTATCTTATTTTTTGTGCTTAATTCTTTTCAAGTTAGCTTAATAGGTTAGGGTTAGCATTAAAGTAGTTTTTTTTAATCTTATTTTTGCTTATTTCAGCTTTTTGAGTCTTTAAGTTTTAAAAAAAGCCAAAAAATAGTAGTTAAGTAGTTTCTGTCATATTATAAGCTGTTTAACAGCTTATTTAGAGCTTTTCATAAAAAAATCTTTTATAAAAAATGTTTATTTTCAGCTGTTCTAAAACTTTGCTTTTATAAGTTTTTTAAAATATATAAAAAAAGGTGGAAATCGGGGGTGAGCAAGACTCGAACCCCCGACCTCAACACCCTCAACCCTTTTTATAACACAAACCACACACTCTACTACCAACACGCCCTGGGGTCTTTTTCGTTATACATCTACAATATTTAATACTTATACACGTTTTCCCCATTTTGTCTATAAGCTGTTTTTAGCTTATTACACAGCTTATTCGATAAGCTATGTAATCAAGTTTATTTTTCCTAGGTTCTAATTAGTATAAGCTATTTTTTGTATTTTTTTCTATAATTTTTATAGATAGTTTATATTTTTAAACATTTATTTTTATAAAAAACTTTAAAAAATCATAAAAAATAGAAAAATAATCAAAAAAATATAAATCTTTTTTAGAAAATTTTCTTTTATCGTAAAGTTTCTAGGAAAATTAGTTTTGCCTTCGTAGGGTTTAATTTGCAAAATTTCGATTTTTAAAGAACGCGATTCGTTCCCGTTCTCATTTTTTGAGTTTTAAAGCTCATTTCAACTCCGTTTTTGTTTTAGTTTTCTTTAAACTTACTTTTACTTTTGTCTTAGAGATAGTCAATTAAAAGTCCATTTAAAATGAAAAATTAATTTATGTTAATTTTAGAAATTATGGTTTTTAGACCACCAGTATAGGGTTCCCGTTTGTGCGTTTTAAGTTAAAGTTAGAATCCCCGTTAATTGTCAAAACCCGAGCCCGGGTCCTAGTTAAATATCCCGCGCGTCACATTAAATGTGTAGAGGTATATATATATTTAGATATTTTCTTTTCAGAAAATATCTCATATATATAGATATTTTCTTTTTAGAAAATATCTAGTTTTCATTTTCAATATATCTTTTTTTCTCTCATCTCTCTCTCTTCTCTCTCTCTCTTTTCGATTCTCTCTCTCTAGTTTCTAGTTCCGATTCGTGTTGTGATTTATGAAGTGAAGTGTTAATCGGGAACCTACAATGTATCTAATAGGTTCTAGGCCTGATATAATGTTTGTTGTATGTGCTTGTGCAAGATTTCAAGTCACACCTAAAGTTTCACATCTTCATGCTATGAAGAGAATCTTTAGATACTTGAAAGGTCAACCTAAATTGGGCCTTTGGTATACTAAGGACTCACCATTTAACTTGGAAGCTTATACTGACAGTGACTATGCTGGTGCAAGTTTAGACAGGAAATCCACAACAGGAGGTTGTCAATTTCTTGGGAGGAGATTGATCTCATAGCGATGTAAGAAGCAAACTATAGTTGCCAACTCTACTACTGAAGCAGAATATGTATATGCATCTAGTTGCTGTGGACAGGTGCTATGGATTCAAAATTAAATGCTGGATTTTGGATACAATTTCATAAATACCAGATTTTCATTGACAATGAAAGCACCATCTGCGTTGTTAAGAATCCAGTGTTTCACTTAAAGACTAAGCACATTAAGATTAGACATCACTTCATTAGGGATTCATATGAGAAGAGATTAATTCAAGTGATCAAGATTCACAATCAAAATATTGCAGATTTTCTCACAAAAGCATTTGATGTTGGTAGATTTCAATTTTTGATTACAAGTATAGGAATGCTTAACCTCTGAAGTATTGATTGAGAGGAGGTTAATTGTGTTAATATGCAGCAGATTATGCACAAATAATGCTTGAAATGGAATGAAACAGTAGCTAATGATGAAATTCAAGTTAGTGCTGTTGGCCGAACTTACTACGGGTAAGTATAATTAGTACTGCTGTTATGATTAATACTGTGAGCATTAAGAGAAAACAAAAATAGACAGAGTGTATTGGTGAGAAAAAGAATTGAGAGATATAGTGAGTTCAAAAACATAAAGAGAGTTGTGTTAAACAAAAACAGACAGAGTGATTCAGTGAGAAAAAGAATTGAGAGATATAGTGAGTTCAAAAACAGAAAGAGAGTTGTGTGAAACAAAAACAGACAGAGTGATTCAGTGAGAAAAAGAATTGAGAGATAAAGTGATTTCACAAAAACAGAAAGAGAGTTTTGAGAAACAAAACAGACAGAGTTGATTCAGTGAGAATAGAGAATTAAGAGATAAACGAGAATAAAAACAAAAAAGAGCTGTGAGAATCTACATACTGTTGAAATGCATTTGAACGAAAATTGCAGTTAAGCGGGGTACTTCAAAATGTTTAGTCACTGGCTAGGCATTACTTAGTACTGCTAAGCATTACTTAGTACTGTTAGGCATTACTTAGTACTGCTGGGCATTACTTAGTAATGTTATACTAAACTTAGTACTGCTAGCCTATGAACCGTTAATACTGTTTGGGGCATAACAAATTTTTGGCATAAAATTTAGCCGGGGTGAGATATATGCCAAATTCGTCGCTTACAGACAGGGTGAAGGAACAACAGTCCACGTTGGGGTCATATCACACAACCTACATGCCTCCCATCAACCTCACCAAACCACATCTTTCACACCAACATTAGGAGTTTCAATCAAACAGGAAACAAGGTTCCACAGCTCGGTTCTCCTCCTTCACCACACTCAATGTAGCAGATGGGGCTGCTTCCACAGGTGTGGATGTCAGACTTGGAGGGGCTACCACTACTGTCACTGGCTTAGAAGCAGGACAGGGCAGTGGTAACATTGATAAGACCCCTACCATGCCCCATGATTCACCTCTCCTAAGAGTTAACACACTTGGAAGTGATGAGGGCAGTATGCAACTACAAGAATTGATGGCTCTATGTAAAAAATTGTCAAACAAAGTTGAGAGCTTGGAGACAGATTTTGAAAGACAGACAAAAACAAATATCTAATGTACTTACTGCTTTACCAAACTTATCAAAAGGTAAAGAAGTTAGAGAAAACTAATCAAAACCAGTCAGATAGAAGGAAGGCCAAAATTGTTGTATCTAATGATGAAGAAGATTTGGAGGATCCTTCCAAGACAAGGGGATGAAGAATAGTTGAAATTGACCAAGATCCCTGATATTTTTCTTTGTACAACTAATGACCCGATGTCATGAGGTTCAGTGGGGGCATGAGCATGACATGTGAGTCCTGATTTTGAGTTCACTAATCTGCTTGAAGAAGTTTATACTTCTAAAAAGGATTAGACTCTGCTATGTGCTAGTTCAATCAAAAGACAAGGGTAAAGCGATAATATAGGAAGCTAAGACTATTCAGGTACCAAGACAAAAAGTTGCAACAAGAATTAGGAAATGACTTGGTTATGGAAGCAGCTCGTGAGATTGACAAGAACAACTTGATAAAGGAAGAAGCAAGAGGATTCCAGGGCACATGAAGCAAGCTAGCTCTTTCAATAATATTGAAGAATGGAAGACATACAAGCTAGAATTGAAGCTGCTGATAGTTAGCGAACAGAGGTTACATAGCAGAAGAAAGAAGAAAAAAATACTCTGAAGCTAAAAAAGCAAGACTGCTTTGCAGAACTTATCAACCAGAGAAAGAGACATTTTACCCAACAAAGAGCTGAAGAAAGGAGGAATAAGCCACCTATACAGGCTCAACAGAGAACTTATATGTCTAACTATATCAAGTATATGGGAAGCTATACACTACAGCAATTGAGAGGATATTCATTTGATGAGATCAAGAGTTTGTTTAAAGCAACAATGAAAAGAGTAAACACTTTTACTCCAATGGAGAGTGATGTTGACAGAACAGTTCCTAAGATAGCAGTTAGAAGTTCCAAAAGGGATGCAGAAGAAAAACTTGGTCAAGAAAGTTCTAAGAGACAAAAGATTGGTGAAAGCTCACAACAAGCTAAACAACCAAGAGATAAAGAACCTGATGAACTGTCACAAGAAGAGCTATAACAAATGATGATAATAGTTCCAGAGCAAGGGATGAATGTTGAAGCTTTACAAACCAAGTATCTAATAATTGACTGGGAGATCTATACTGAAGGCACTAGGAAGTACTAGAAGATCATCAAAGTTGGAAATCACACTGAGGTATAGCAGTTCTTTGATGATTTACTGAAAGTCTTTGACAGAGATGATCTAGTGAAGTTATGGATATCCTAGTTAAGGAGAGGTTCACTTCAACAGAACCAATAGATGACAAAGAAAGAGAGATATGGGTTGAGTTAAAGAGATTGTTTGAACCAGATATAGATGATGAGTTATGGAAGCTTTAAAAGCATATTCATGATTTAACTTGGAAGCTATATGATTCATGTGGAGTGCATCATGTGTCTACAGAGAAAGTAATAAACATCTACATCCTGGTAGAAAAGGAATATCCATTGCCAAAAGGAGTTCTTACATTGATGCTGGTAGCAAAACTCTTGGTGGAACAAGATAATGAAATATCCAAAGAACTTCTTAGGAAGATATTCATGCAGGTTGAAAGACCAAGAAGATGAAGTGTTTGGAAGAATCCTCTCAGAGAACAAGGTTTTAATTCAAGAAACTTGATGATTTGGAGGTAAATCACAAGTTTAGGGGAGGATTGTTGGGAATTAAAAGTCTTTATATTTAGTATTGCCAAGCCAAGAGTTTGTACTGCTCAAAGTTATAACTACCACTACTAACTAGTTAGTACTACTAGAGTAAGTTAGTACTGCTAGTACTAACTTAACACTGCTGAAGGAAGATTAAGACTGCTAAAGTGATAAAGACGTGTGAAGTGATATGTATTGACTTATTCAAAGTGTATATCTTATATACGTTTATGACATAAGAACCTATAGAGCATTAACTAAGATCGCAACTTATACTACTTTATCTCTGTAAAGGACACCTTAGTGTATAAAAGGAGATCCTAGGTTATGGTTTTGAATGTACAATAGAGATATAAGTTTTGATACATAGCTTCAAGGTTGTAAACCCTAGTACTACACAGAGTACTCATATTATTGATAATAATATTGGAGCTTTTCAGTAATAGCATTTTTCATACAGTTTACTGTTTCATTAATATTCTTCTAAGTATTAAAGAGTAGATTCCTCATATTCTTTAGTATTCATAAAGATTTCAACCATAGTTGGTTTTGGATTATCCAAGTAACTTAATCTTACAAGCTAAAGAATAGATTTTAAGTTTGGATCACACCTCTATCACAACCAAACAGCTCTACCCTCTGAACTATCAAAAGCTACAAAGCAATTTGCCCAACTCGTCCTCTATCCTTACTTCTATGATCACTACCTCTTGCTACGGTTGATGTTGATGATGAAATGTCAAAGGAAAAGAAGATTGATAAACTCATAGCCTTAATTTCTCAATCATTCAAGAAAATCTACAAACCTACCAAACAACAACCTCAGAACTTCATCAAACACCAGTAGAGCTAATCAGGACAATTCTCCAAGAATCAACAAAGGAACTGGGTATGATAATCAAAGGTAGTTAATGTTGCTAGGTCTAGGGAGAATATAGGTACTCAGGTAGTGCCAAAGTCTGGGATTCAGTGTTATAATTGTAAGGGATATGGGCATGTATCAAGGGAATGTCAAAAACAAAAACGAGCAAAGGATGCAGCTTATTACAAGGAAAAGATGCTATTGTGTAAGCAAGAGAAGTATACTCAGTTGAATGTCGAACAAAGCGATGGAAGGATGACACTGATGAGGAACCTCCTGCCGATTCTGAATTGGAACACATTATAATGTACGATGGCAACATATTCAAGAAGTTACTCCAGATGCTGTTGACAATTATGGACTCATCTTTGATGCTGAGCCATTGCAAAAGGTACAAAATGATAATGATAACTATAATGTGTTTGATAATGACCAAGAACATCATGAGCAACCTGAATCTATTAATGAACCATATCCGGTTGAAAAAGATAAACATAATATAATTATTGATTCATTGGATATGAGTTATGATAAAGAATAGGATGACCAGGATGATACTGATGATCTTGCAAAAGAACGTGATTCTTTGCCTTCTTTAATTGAGAAACTAAGAAACTAAAATGTGAAAATATGATGACAAAAGCGAAAAAACAAAATAAATTTTTGAACATATCAGAAACAAGCTTTAGTTGAAAAATTGAAAATAAATTGTGAGGATTTCAAAACCAAAAATAAAAGTTTAGAATCATCAAATAACCATTTCAAAGAGCTAACAATGAACTGTCAAAGACATGTTCAAAGACCTTAAGAAGTTCCAATCTGAACTTGATAAGTATCATGATGTGAATTATGCGTCAAAGGTGGCAATTGATTATGAAAAAGCTAAAGGGGATTTAATGTCATACAAAATAGAATCTGAAAAGTTTCAGTTAATAAAATATCTCGAAAGATAATTAATTTTAACTCACACGATTTCAGTTATAAAAAATAAGCTTTTGCACATCAAGAAACCATCTCCATAATGTCACAAGAGAAAGAGGCTCAGACTAAGTTTCATAAGACTCGTGAAGACAAAGAACTTGAAAAAAATTATTGCTTTGGAGAATAAAATCAAAAGTTTTTGGATGATATTATTTACAAAACCAGTCAATCAGTTCAAACAATGAATATGCTTAATCATAATTGTATCACTAGTTTTAGTATAACCTGAGTTCCTCAAGAAAACTCAAAGAGCCGAATCCACGTCTTATTGATATAAGGTTGCTAGAATGAAAATCTTGCTTTATGTTAGCCATTGAATCTGATGGAAACGATTCGTCTTATGCCCAAGAAAGACGATCAAAATTAAATTATCTAATCCCGGAACCTAATTTTTTGGTTTGTATTATAAAAACTTGAATAATCATTCGATTTGTTCGCGTTCCACAACGTGAAAAATCTCTTGAAACAGAGATATTTTTCAGAAAGGTCAAAAATGAGTCATACACATGTCACGGATGAAAATTCAAAAGAGTCTTTTAATAAATAAACAACTTTGTTAGAAAAACTGATGGGTGAATCCATCGTGGGATCAAAAGTGTAAAAGCTCTAAAGAACTTTTCAAAACTTAAATAAAGGACTAGACCCAATATTAATTGGAGTGGATACGAGCTCTGACACAGCAACCAAAACATATCTGGCTAAAAGAACATATTTTGGTCACATAGATCCATTCATTCAAAATACAATCGAAGGAAATTTTTGTCCCCAATTTCCAAGAATCAATGATGATTTAGAAAAATTTCGCTTGTATTTTGAAAAGAGGTAAAATGGTGCTCGATTTAGATACTTTTAATTCTCTTGAACATTGAGTAGACTCACTCAAAATCTCAACTGGAAACTCAAAAACATAGTTTGTGAATGAATCGATCGACTTTCTAGGGAATATTATTATGTTGATCACATGAATGCTATACTTGGTGTGTATACTACTCTCGATGAATTTACTGATTTACAATGTGATTATGTGGACCAAGTTGTCAAATGTGAACGTCTTGAAAAAGAGCTTTCAAAATGTAAAACAATGTCAAAAAGTTTTGAAGCACTTCAGTAACATGAAAATAATCTTGAACTTGCTTTACAATAATATAAAGAACAGATAAAAAATGACAAATCTTTCAAATAAAATCAGTCAAACGTATTTCTGAAAGAACGTGAACAATATTTTGAAATTCAAGACTTGAAAGAATGCATTGCAATAAATGAGTTGAAAAAACTCATTGAAAAGATGAAAGGCAAATCTGTGGAAACTAAGTCTGAAAAACCATGGGTTATTCGACAACCGAATGCTTTTAAAAGTCAAAGACAATCAGTTTTAGGTAAACCGGCTATTTTTTAGATTCTCTTGCAAAGACAGATTTTTCAAAGTCAAAGTCAGTGTGAGGTTTCTCGATTCACGATCTCGGAAGGTCGGGGATGATGGAAAAATATAAAAGCCATTTTAGAGAGAGAAAGTAAAGTTTATTATTGAATAATAGTGAAATTACAATTATGAGGTTCACCCTTCTAAGGAAGATTAGAGGGGGTATTTATAGTCTAAACACAAGCTATCTTTAGGCTAATTACACTTCTAGTCCTTGTGTTTAAGACTATTTAGAAACTAATGTAATTTCCATATAGACACCATATTTTAAAATCCCTAAGGAAACTCTCCCCCAATTATGGTGCATATGGAATTTCCTTACAATGTATCCTGCAAGTATAAATATAAATCTAAGGCTTCAGCTTGAATCTTTCCATTACTTGCAGACGATACAATGTAATTTGTATAAACTGAGTTATCTTCCCCCCAGTTCATACTGCATGTCTTCACACAGCTTTCTTCATCTACTTCTTTTTGTCAAAGTTTCTGAATCAGCTTCCCCCCAAACCAACATCCGTATTGTAATCAGATTATGAAACTGTTATGTAGCTTCATAAAAGAAGAAGTAGAACTAGAACTAGAAGTAGAATCAGAGAAGTAGAAGAAGCAGAAGAAGAAGCCAACCAAATCAAAATGAACTGCTTCTCTTCTGATGAATATCCGTTCAAACTAAACTACTTCTGTTCTGATGAATATCCGTTCAGGGGAACATGCAAGGAATCAGCAACATCTTCTCACGTATGCACATACTTCACACACTAACCATCTAGAGGTTGAAAGCATACAATCCATCTCCATAAGATAGAAGTGGAATTAAAGATAAGAAAGAAAGAAATGAAGGTGAGATAAGTACACATTTCTTCCCCCTGATTATTGCAATCTATCGAATACTTCCTTTTCTTCCCCCTGATTGCATTCGATGACCATCGAAAAAATCATAATCTGAGTAAGCCTGAATATTCAATAGAACAACCATGTGTGAAGTAGAATAAAGTCGGTCTGCCGATAAAGAACCTCATTATCTCTTCTCTACTAAAAAAGACTTCTATTCTTGCTTGCTTGGCTTTTAAGCTCGCTCTCTGCCTTGGGCCTAGCCCCCTGCCTGTTGTACATACAACGTTTTCAGTTCCTTGAGCATATCATATGCACCAAGGTGCTCCAGAGTCTTTTGGATCTCTGGGTCCATGGTCATAAGCATAAGCCTAACAATTTCCTTTTGAGCCTTAACCCAAGCTTGATGCGTGGTTATGACATCAGGAGGATTTGCTTGTCCTTGAGGTGGAACTGGCAAAGCAGGAATTGACTGTTCTAGGAATGGTAGCTTGTCTTCAGTAGAGAGTACAATCCTCAGATTGCGATACCATTCCAAGAAGTTGTTTCCAGTTAATTTTTGATTTTCAAACAATGACCTGAATAACGAATTGTTTACTACGGTGGTAGTCATCTACAATTTAGAAAAAGTTCAATTTTATTAGTATTTTCGATAATTAAATTCTTAATAGAATTAACTACCAAATTAATTTACTAATTAGAGACTAAGATCAAAACTTGACTATCCTACTGACTTGGGCATATTGGTCTGACCAATACGAAGACACGTAGGGCAAGAGGTAAGCGACGAGCGTTAATTGCATTTAATGCAACTCTTAGATTTATGAGACCGGTCTAGACATTAGTAAACACGTAATAATGTCAAGAGCATGTTTAGTTCTCATCTTATGCCTCAAGCACGAGGTCTGACCAGGACTACCGGATTTAAGTCGACCAAGCAAGAACTTGCAAAAATAGTTAGAGGTCTGACCAGTGAAACCGAATTTCCAAGGGTGTTGGAATGACCCTGAGGGAGGAGAGCAAAAGAATGGGGAAGGGGGAGATATGGGGAGAGGATGAGCAGAGAAGTGAACAGAGGCAGAGGGGGGAGAGGGTATGTGAAGAGGAATGTAGGGGATAAAATGGGGGAGTGATCCGTGAAGGTGGTGAATTAAGTGCAAAGATACTTGAGAGGGAGGGGGTATCACATATTTTCTATACATCTAATGTATAAATAGTGTTACCTTTTTAAAATTTGACGATTCAACGTGTTTCCAAATATAAAGAATTATGTTTAATCGCGGGAAAAGATTAAAAATGGTGAAAAACGTGTACAAAGAAGCATGCAAAACAACTTTGTAGCACTATTTAAAAAAAAACTTTAATAATGACACTGTAGTGACATGCCATGGTTCACGGTAACTCCAATCGAACGCACAAAGAAGCGGAGAATCAGGTCAGCGCGAAGCGTATTAAAAACCTAAAATCTTTAGGAAAATCCTCCTTAAACTTCTCTTATAGTTTGTTCTAGTGGATGAGCCGTACTTCCCATGAGTCCATAGCGTCCAGTTTTAACCATTCAAAATAAAACTTTAATTTGGAAAACACATTATGAACTATAAATAGTCCATAATAAATCTGATTTCATAATAATTAGTCATGTTTATATTTATTTTCGAAAAACCCTTTTTATATTCTCACAAGTCCAATACTTAAAATAAAAAACAATATAAACATAAACTAAATCACGTAACAATTATTTAAATAACAACACTTAACAATTAAGTGATGCAAATATTCATAATGATCCTAATTATCTAATAATTAAAACATGTATGTATCCATATAAGGCTCATTCATCCTATAAACTCCGGCCACATTCATAGATGTAATCGATTGCGTAAGCTTTATACAAATACATACCACATAGCACATACAAAAAATTATTAACTTTTAGGCCCCATTAAGTGGCCACGCCAACCTCCTGAAAAGGCAGGGCTTTACCTGGTTTGAGTCTGTGTGGCGGTGGGCTCAAACCCCATGGATTAGTCGGCCAAAAGGTTGGCAACCATGGTTACCCAAAAAAATTAACTTTTAGGCCTCATTAAAACATTACCAAGGTCTTCCCTAGCTTTTGAAGTCGTGGATCGAAAGCATATATATTTAATGTCTATGTTTTAATTCTGGATCATCATATTTACTTAAAAATTCATTAACAATTAACAAGATTAATATCACATATCACTCCATGATAAATTGCATGTATTTATCATGGATGCTGAATTAACAATTAATTTAAATATAAAAACCGATCAATTTACAGTTAAACACATCAAGTTTTATTTTATAAAATTGCATACAATCTAGAATTCGTCTAATTAATTTTATAACCAATAAAAATTGAATCTTGATGCAAAATGATCGAATCTTGATGCATAAAACGCCTAAATGGCTTAAAAAATCAATCAAGAACCCTAATTTTGTCCAATTTTATTATTGTAATTACAAATTTATATACGATGGCTCGTGATGTCACTGTTGAGACTTTAGATCTAATTTAACAATTAAACATATCACGAGTACGCATCGGAAAGATCAAACACGTATAGAACTTTATAATTAACAAAAGGATTGAAGATGTGTACCTTTTAGCAAGAAATATTACATTGTTTTTAGCAATAAAGGTTACACCGTCTTCAATATACGGGTGTGTATAACACCACGCTAAACCACCAATGATCAAAAGTATAATCCCTCTAAGTTTACACACACAATATATTCTTAGCAAACAATGTGTATGCTAGTACTAGTAGTGGTTTAACCAAACGATACATTCGTCTTTGAATCAATCAACACACGAACAAAACCTCCACGAACGTGGTATAAAACCACAAAACTGAAACCCTTGAGGGTTCTGGTCCGGTCGCACGAAGAATGAAGAAAACCGAAACCCTTTTGAGGGTTTATTTAGGGTTTTTTTAGGGATTAGTGATTTCAAGTTATGAGCTCTCAAGGACCCTAAGACCTCCTTATATACTCCTCTCAACTTGGCTTGCAAGCAAAGTCCCCCACCTCCTCATGAGGAGCTGGTTCGACCGACTATAAGGAAATAGTGGAAAAAACCAAACTTTCTTTTTTCACGGTTTTCCATATTAGTCCTTTAACTATTAACAACTAATATTTATTCTTGTTAAACTTTTAATGATCGTTTGTTAAACACTAATTAATATATTAAAACGTTATTCTACATATTAACGTGTGCGTCCCCTTAGGCTCGAATAAATTCCGGACATATATAATTTATATTTGTTTATATTCCAACAAATACATGTACCATCTAACTCAACAATCAATAACCAACATAAATCTCATTAGATAATTCATACACTTATCATAACCATGTATGAAATCAACAAATTTTTGTTATAATGTGATCTTACACAAATACATCAACGATAGTGACAATCAACTACTATTTCAATTATCATGATACTTCGAGTTAGAATAATCAAGGATTTTTAAACCCATAGATCCATACTAAATGGTATATATATCCCCAAATCTTTGAGAAAACTACATGCGATTTTAGAAAACCAACTGAGCTACACACTGATGACAATGAAGGATTATAAGAATCCTGGCTTCTAATATTGTATCTCTTTCTTTCCAATGTACAAAAAATTCTTTTACATAATTGTTAACTATTCTTCTATGTAGATCCATTTTTAACCTTATATCCTACCACTACTACACAACTGGTCTATACCGACGGCCATTTCTGTCGGAAATCCGTCGGTAAAAGCAATTTCCGACGGATTTGTGACGGGAAAAGCATGTCGCTGATTCCTGGTCGGTAATTGATATCCCTCGGAAGTCTGTCACAAACAGCGACAGAAAACATCTGTCGGTAAAATTTCTCTCGGAAATCAGTCGGAAAATATAGACAGTAAAGCGTCACAAATCTGTCGCTATTAGTTGCCAGTATATCATAAAAAAGAGGCCAAATAACTGGACATAATAAAGCTAAAATTTATGTAATTCTAATAAAAATTCAATCTAATAGACTAAAAGCCATAATTACTGATTTATTGAAGCTCAAATTGATGATTCATAATGAAGCATTTAGTTTGATGGCTGGTTTAGAACAAGAGATCCAGATAACATAAACTCTAAAAAAAGTACAGTATGAAAAGCCGAAAAGAATGAAATAAAACAGCCAGACTCGGTTCGTAATCCTAAATTAAATATAAGCGTCAAGCCTGTCCATCCACATGAAGTTTTATTTATCATCTTTCGTTGCCATTCCCCCTCTCGAGCTTCTTCACGAGCATTCGCCTCCAATTCTCGTTGTTGCATATGTTCCAGCACTTGGCGTTCCCTTGTCGTTGTACCACTTATAACTCGTTCTGTCCCAACCACTGAGCAAATTTATCATCTCTAGCTTTATCAAGTGTTTGTCAATGTAAGGATCCACTTCCATCATACAGTTACCAAACAATCTATACAATATGCAAAAAAAAATGTTCTAGAGACATGTGGTAAGTACATAGTAAAGGCATTGTGATTCATACAGAGGCAGGTGATATTAGATTACATATTAAAGACCAGTGACAATTAATTTAGTAGAGAACTGTTATCCATAGGTGTGGTAATGTTACTAGAGAGAGAGAGAGATGATAGGAGGTTTGACCCAAGTTCTGATGTAATAATATTGTTGAACTCTTAGACGTAAAATTCCAGGGAGTAGAAGCATATTCTAACGTCTAAGACACCACTAAATCCTATATTCAACTAAGTATAGGACCAAGCTTACCAAAAAAAAAACAAATTCAGAAGCATGCACACAGAGATAGCATCATATATCAGATACCAACTTTTATTTAGATTAAGATAGTGATAATAATGTTGTTGTAATCATTATAATGCTTACTAATGACAACGAAAAATTGAAGCCCCTCGAAAAAACAACACCGTACCATTGATAGGTCAACCTGAACCAATGCAACGTTGTTTGACCCCGTACCATTTAAGACAGGGACCCAGTCTAAAAAGTTACCCACCAACCCTGATGTAGCCACATGTAAATATAATAACAATTATGTGTTCTGCTAGGGTAAGTTCAAAGCACAAAAAAATAAAACCTTTTCTTTAAGAGAACCGCTATCTGGCAATGGGAAATGTACAGAATGTCTTGACGCAAATAGTTGCGGGTCAGGTTCCACGACATCAAAGTATGATCCTTCAGTTTGTTGGTATGCGTTGACCGAGTCCATTGTTCTGTATGTTAACCAAATATACTTCATATAAAGATTCTAGAAACCGATGAATCAAGAGGAAGTAAAATGAGGTGCAAACCTTGATCCGTTTCTCATCATATTAACATTAAACCTCGTATGAAAGCACTGTGTGCATATATCGACTGAGGGTATAAGTGTGTTCCTGAAGTATTGGATTAACTCACCATTATGACTGGAGCCCAGATAGCAGCAATTGCACCAGCATTATTTTTGACTCGTTTAGATTAAATCTTTGTCAGATAAACGAATCATCCAATTCATCATGTACATTTATTAGAGAAAGTATCAAACAGTCATTACCTATTAGAAAAAAGTTCATGCCAGTCGTATTTTGTATCCCGATGGTCATAATTTGTCGTGTTGGTCCTATGAGTGGTTTTATCTGATCATAGCAGAAGTTAATAATTTGACTTATAAACGTAAATTTGAATTCGAAATGCAATAACACTCACCTCAAAGGTGTAGCTAAATGCCAATTTGCTTAATAACAATAACATCCAAAATAAACTGTACTTCAAAAGAGAGTATTGAGACTCTTGCATTCCTCATCCCACATATAGTCTAGGCTACATATCTAAATGCAAAAGTTAGAATATACGTCTAGCTAGAAATTTATTAGGAACATTTGTTACCAATAATAATAATACCTGAGTCCACCAAGCTAATAACAAAGATATCCCGGAATTTGAGGTCCCAATGTATCTGCCAATTGCAGGTACCGAGAATAGGATCATGTTGACTACATTAGACATTAAGTAGAATGCGACCATAAGCATATACGTTGAATAGCACCACTCTCCAAACCAGATTCCGTAATTTGTCGAATAACAAGTGTACTTTCTTCTGGTTTTGGAATAAAATATAGGTAACATATATCATTGCAATGACCACCTTCAATGTATGCTTTCGTGTTCTAGACTCGTCCATTGTTGATCTAGCTTTCCATGTGAACAGGATATCAAGAATGGCTGCAAAATTAAAGGGTATGAAAGTAAATTAGATAAGGTCAGAAACCCGCGTGCAAAATATGAAAAAGGGGCAAACTATATCATCTTAACGAGAGAGTACCGAAGTTAAAGTAGCATAAGACCTTGAACTAGTTTAAGAACTGCAGATGTGATGAATATGCTCATAATATCCTCGAGTATATGGGTGTATCAACATTTGTAATGGTGATTCGAGATCATGACACGTCATAATTATCATTGCTAGACAAAGAAATGTAACGTTGATAATAAAGAAAAGCAATATTTTTTTTCGAAAATTACACTTAATAATATATTTCAGTTGGCTTTCCATAAAACTACTGAGCACTTTAAAGCTTGTTGAATGCATTACTAATGAAGGCAAAGGAAAACAAACACACCTTAATTAGTTTGCCGTAAAGAACTGATTGAGTATTACCCATTTGACTGGCTAGAGCCGCCTCAGCATGATTATTGTATCTGACAATCAAATCCTTTATCACGTTGTAGTCGGACCTCCTCGATTACACCAGCACCAACAGAATAAAAGTGACGATGGAGTTTAAGCTGGGTAACCTGAAATAAAAACTCACATAAGATTGTCTATATAAAATCTGATAAAAATCAAAGTAGGGAGGAAGAATATGACATTCTTATCTCTGGGGCAAGACATACCAACAAAATCAGTCGTATACTATGGGTTATTCTCAGGAGCATTGCTGTTAGCAAGCTCTTTAGCATCCTCTGTAAAAAAGAAGGATTAAAATCATGTGAGAAGACGATAATAAACGTGTTTAAGATAACACAAGAGGGAAATTCATACCAGAAGATCCATTAGTTAGCTACACTACAGTTTTGGAATCTGAACCCTGCTTTTCATCACTAGTAGCAGCACCTTTTGTGGCCCAGTTGCAGCATTTCTGCCTACTACCAAGCCACTTCCCTGAAAATCATCTCTTCCATAGTGACATTGTAATAATAAATCAGAAATCATCTCTTCCATAGTGATATTGTAATAATAATGAAATTAATTTATCTGTAAAGCAAAAACCTCGTGAATAGACTGTATTTGATCCCACATAAACCTCGCATCACTAGAATAGAGCAACAAAATGAGTACAAATATGAGATGTAATGACAGAGTGTGGAGAAGAGAGTGACTGGTGGGGAGGTACTCACGAACAACTAGCAAATGGTATTTAAGTTCAATATACAGAAAAGCACCACATAAACAAACCTGAGGCATCTAAGTTTGACTCATCCATTAGCGGCTAAGACTACTATATTCAATGGTATTTAAGTTCAATATAACTGTACAAGATTCTGAAGAATCACTGCGCTACACATTAACCCAAACTGATCATCAACTCTTATAGGTAGGTTCAACTGTTACCAAAATCATATTAGCAACTTAATACATATCATTCAAAGAGTGGTGACCCTAAAACAAAACTAAAATAAAGTAGTTCCAAGAAATAATAAATGTCATATTATTTATCTACTTAAAATCATGAAGTGAGCTATCAATGACAGAACCTGTTCGCTAGGCGTTGATCCCGTGTGATGAGCATACTATGAAATGTAAGAGCTTGATGTCACCATGAGCCTTGGATCCCCCGGTGACCCAACCCAACTAAATCACCTTTCTCCTCTATAGCTTTATTAAGTGCTTCGTCGTCATAAGGATCCTCTTGCATCATATAGTTATCAAACAACCTGTATAATAAACAAAAAACACCTTTCAGAGACCCGAGATAACTACATCAATCTTTAATAATTAACATATCTAATTAGTCACTCCAACCTGCACTCGATATATAGCCTTGTTACAGAGGTCCAATCTGTAACGAGGAAAACATGAAGAAAAGCTTCCAAATTTACTATAGTATAAACACATGTAGACCACAATGCCAAACACCCCTTAGTTGCATAAAAGTGCTTATTACATCTTTAACTAGCAATACTAAAATTAGCAGCAAAACCAATACATGAGGTGTTTCAATTAGCGTTTTTAAGAGTTACTATTTTGCATATAGGAATATATTATTATCACAACTTCATATAGTTGAACTTGCTTTACACTTAAAATAGTATAAAGGCATTTAGACCACAAAGTAAGTGAGATAAATTACCACTAAGACGATAACTTTGTACCACAACTCAATTACCTACATGAGCTTATATGAGCAATCTGCTACAATAATTACCACTAAAACGACACTAACAGTTACCTGCATTTCAAAACCGCCGATTGTACTTAAATTTTAGTGTGACCCGTAACTATTTATACTATATACTCTTGCGTTATGTTAATATAATCAGCAAAGCACAAAAAAAAAAGACGAATTGTATTCACCAGAGCATATAACAACAACATGCCTTTCCTGACTTATCTATTAACAGATATAAACAATAATTTGTATCACAGCTTGATCGCTACCTACATTAACAACGGCATTCTGTCTCGATCTAAAAACTAATTTCAAACAAACGATTACGACTAATTTCAAAGCATGTGATGTATTAGTCAAAATCTAATTTCTTCAACAAAATCATTAAAAAGCTTACATCATTACAGCTTACAATTATAAATCAAAATCAGATCAAATTCTAGGGCATAATAATACAATTAAAATTAGCCAACAAAGCAAATTAGGGCAAAACAAAAATATAAATAAATTAAATCTTGATGGAAGTGATGGAGTTTGAACGAAGGTGGACAGACAGACGGCGGCCGGACGATGGCGGATGGACAGCGGCCGGAATGGCGGACAGACGGCGGCCGGACAATGGCGGACAGACGGCGGCTGGACGATGGCGGCCAGACGGTGGAGGAGCATCTCTGAACCACGTAAAATCAGGGACGGAACCCTGGGACCCCCATGGAATTTTGCGGCGTAGTGTAAAATATTGTTAAATTTTGCGGCGTAGTGTTAAATTTTGTTAAATTTTTTCTAAGTGCACCTGGTCCAAAAAATTTGTGTTCCTCGTTTCGTGTAAATTTTCGTAAATGCACCTAGTCCAATTGTGTCCTGGTTCCGTCCCTGCGTAAAATTCCAGGGGTTTTAAGTTTTGGTCACAAGACAGATATACTAATTAGGGAATGGACACCTTTTTTTTGTTAATTAGGCTTTGGACACTTTGTTTGACCGAGTTGCAAAATACATGGTTTAACCAAATATCATTCAAATATGACTGGAATATCCTTTATAAAACCTAAAACCCCCCAAAATTTGATATGTTTTGTCAGTTGTTTTTAATAAACTCATACATAATACGGTGGTATAACTGTTATTATTAAAAAACATGGCTATTAATGGGTGACACATTGTCACTCCCCCGGACGGGGCCTGGATGGAATACATGTCCGGAGGCGTGATTTTATTGAGCATTTCAAGTACAAAGCATAAAGAACGACTTCTAAGGGTACGTTTTGAAAATAAACACCGTTGTGAAATTTTAAAATAATAATAAGTTTTACATCGATCAAATTTACAAGATTCAAAGTTAAAATGCGGAAGCTTAAATAAGTTCAACAACGGTATTTAAAGACATAGATAAATCTCTGGTAAACCGGTACAGGCAAATAGACTTCACATAAGTCAAGCAACGGCATCCATGCTAAGCACCTGAGAAAAACATGCTTAAAACGTCAACATAAAGTTGATGAATTCATAGGTTTAGTTCAAACGTTGTTATAGTGGACCACAAGATTTCAAAACGTATGCGACAGTTATAACAGATACAACTTCACATAAAGAGGTATTTACCTTGCACTAATCTCATAACACCGAAGCTAATTCTGAACGTAGCATATAACATGCCAAATAATTGCTTGCCCTTCTAGGTGTCCGACCAAAGACCACCTAACTAGATTCAACATGACATATATCCGTTAGTCCAACTCGAACTAGTGAGCGCTACTCACCCGGATAGGGATAATTAGTCCCAATAGATCTATTTATTCACTCGCGCTCCCTCAACCGGTCCTCCGGTCAAGAAATTAACAGTTCATGATAGTTCGGGCAATTAGTGGTCTAAACGCTACTTAGGCAACATGTAAACAGGGAAATTTCACGTATAGTACTTGTGTCCAGTTTTAAAACAAGCAATCTTTCTTACACCAAGTTATAAAATATTTATTCAAAACGAGTAAAAGAGTGGGGCTATGAACTCATCTTATGCGGGTAGTGGATCAAAAGAAATCAATCAAGTGAAAATGAATCTCACGGTCCTAGCGACAACAAAAAATATAGTCGTCGTTTAAGAATGATATACAACGAATAATGCTTAACGCAAGAATTGATCATCCAAGCACGAGTAGACACGGCGTATCCCTTTTTAAAACATACTTTCGAAAGTTATATGTTTTGGCAAGTCTCGACGCTGTGAAACATCTTCGAAAATATTTTGTCTTTTAGTGTATTTCGTATTTTAGTGTATTTTGTCTTTTAGTGTATTTTGTCTTTTAGTGTATTTTGTCTTTTAGTGTATTTCATCTTTTAGTGTATTTCGTCTTTTTGTGTATTTTGTCTTTTAGTGACCCGACACATCAACGTTGACTCAATAACAAAAAATGTTGACATAAACTCGACACTTAATGTTATTCTACATTTTATCATATGTTTGATAATAAAAGTATATTTTCGACGCTTTTATAAAGTTTATGAAATTTTCGGCATGACCTTTCTAAAAATATTGACTTTCTATTTTTATCAACCTCGACACGTGAAAATATCCGTTTTACAAAAGTACATCTTTTATTGACTCGAAAGAATAGCTGATCTATTTTCGACAACACCTCAAATATCGCAGCAAGTCCGTTCTAAACCTAAACCTCTTCAATTTTCAATTTACGCTTCAACAAATCCAGCATCTAACTTAATCACTTCACCAACAATATTTAAACTTAATATACGATAAATCTTAAATAAATGATATAGCCGTAGTGATGACAATATATACATCAAACTAGTCACAACGAACTTTTAAATGCAAAAGTACAACTACTTTTTATGTTCTTCCATTTATAAATAAAAAGATTAAACTTTGAGACTTGCAGATTTATAGAAAAATAGGTAATGATTTACACAACGATCCGCTTTATACACCTTGTTCAGAATTATCATACGAATGCAAAAGTACAACTTATTTATGAAAAAGTAGAGATGACTTACAAAGAAACACGACGAAAGATGAATAGAAACTAAGAACAACCCAAACGTTGTTTTATAAAATACCCAGATGAAATAACAATCAACTCGAACAATATATCTTCAAATGTAAATGACTGAAAATGAAAAATGTATGATTTTGTAAGAGTTTGTGTTTGTTCGTGTGTTTTAGAGAGGGAGAGCACAAGAGAAAATGAAACTTGTGTGTGAAATGATTATGTAAGAATGAGAAGCAAAGGTATAAGAATACAAGGATTACACATACTTACACACACACACACACACTCTTGTGTGTGCCGTCGGTTAGGGGACAAGGAAGGAGGACCAAAATGATCCACCAATCAAATGTTACCTAGTACTAGTCCTTAACCTTGATTCATGCTAGCTTGTCTAGTGAATGATTTCAAATTTAAATCCTATGTATACATATACATGCATATCCGGTTACAAGAGACCAAGAGTGGGGGACCAAAAACATTTATTATTCACGTAAATACCATACCTTGAATATGTGCTAATTGACGAATCATACATGATGTGCCTTCAATTTACCATTCTGTTTCTTTTCTAGAAAAAGATGAATTGACGAGTGTACGGTTTTGAATTTGATTGAAACTGCCAATTTCAGTTTTAGGATAATGAGGAAGAAATGACTGAATTAATGCTTGAAAAGTACGTAACGGGGGAGAAATTCACGGAGAATGAGACATATCATAATGCATACCACATATGTAGTTATTATGCTCTGTGATATGTCTTTTTATCCTAAGTCTCCCAATCTACAACGACAATTGTAGTTATTATGCTCCGTGATATGTCTTTTTATCCCTATTATAAAAAAAGAATCAAGGTTTCCCTATTGCAAAATTTTAAACATAACACGTATGCATAATGATATGTCTCATTCTCCGTGAATTTCTCCCCTGTTACATACTTTTCAAGCATTCATTCAGTCATTTCCTCCTCATTATCCTAAAACTGAAATTGGCAGTTTCAATCAAATTCAAAACCGTACACGCGTCAATTCAACTTTTTCTAGAAAAGAAAAACAGAATGATAAATTGAAGGCACATCATGTATGATTCGTCAATTAGCACATATTCAAGGTATGGTATTTATTATTCGACTAAAACGTGATATGCGTTTTAATCTATAAATACCAAAAGTGGGGGACCAAAAACATTTATTATTCACTAATGCTCAAAAACATTTAATTTTCAAAGGTCTTGCATGCACATGCATATGTATAGATTAAAACGCGTATCACGTAAATAACGAATCGAGTAACAGTATCACAGAAAATTACGAAATTTTAAATATTGCTTTAAAACATAAAAACGTGGCTATTGACAAAATACTACAACGTTTGGTGCCCCGGTTCGCTCCCGGTGATGATTCTCAAATAATAACGGAACAACTTCCCGGTTAAACGATAAAGCTAAACGAAACTTTTAAAAATTCAAATTACTACACGGAAATGGCTAATTTATTAAACGAAAATTCTCGGGTTGTCACACACATATCATAGCAAGTCGATACTCGAGAGTATAGTAGAGATTGGTTTCAACTAGCCTAGAGTAAATTACACCATTCGTCCTTGTGGTATACGTTGACCGACAAGTTTCGTCCTTTGACCAAACTAGTTGCACCGTTAGACCTTAAGTGGTAAACGTTAGGCGCCGGTAGTCCCTCGCTTTTAACGGACCACTAACGATTGTTAAGTTGAATAACCTCAAGGGCATTTACGTCATTTCACACCACAAGGACCTATGGTGTAATTTTTTTCGAAAATTTTTTTTTAACGAAAAATTTTTTTTCGAAATTTTTTTTTTTAACGAAAATTTAAAATTTTTTTATAAAAAAGTATTTTTTTTAACGAAATTTTTTTTCGAAATTTTATAAAATTTTTTTTTATAAATTTATAAAAAAAAATTTCGAATTTTTTTTTTTTTTTTTTTTTTTTTTTTTTTTTTTTTTTTTTTTTTTTTTTTTTTATTTTTTTTTTTTTTTTTTTTTTTTTTTTTTTTTTTATAAATTTAGTTAAAAAAAAATTTTCGAAAATTTATAAAAAAAAAATTTCGAAAATTTATAAAAAAAAAAATTTTTATAAAAAATTTATAAAAAAAAAAATTTCGAAAATTTATAAAAAAATTTTAACGAAAATTTATAAAATTTATAAAAAAGTTTTTTCGAAAATACTTTTTTCGTTATTTTTTATAAATTTTAAAATTTCGTTTTTTATTATAAATTTTTTATAAAATATAAAAATATTTTTTTTTTAAATATTTTTTAAATTTTTTTTTTAAATTATTTATTAATTAAATTATTTAATTACTTAAAAAATAAATTTTAAAAAATTTTCGAATTTTTTTTTTTTTTTTTTTTTTTTTTTTTTTTTTTTTATTTTTTTTTTTTTTTATTATAAATTTTTTTTTTTTTTTTTTTTTTAAATTTTTTTTTTTTATAAATTTATCGAAAATAAATGCTACTCCCTTTCGTTCGGGTGTGTGAAATGTTATTTTCGAAAAACAAAAACTATTAAAAATAAACACCTATAAACTACCCCCAAAACTCCTAAAAAAAAAACCCCAAAAACCCCCCCCCCCCCCCCCCCCCCCCCCACCCCCAAAACCCCCCCCCCAACCCCCCACCCCCCCCCCTTTATAAACTTTCGAAAAAAAATTTCGTTAAAAAAAATACTTTTTTATAAAAAAATTTAAAATTTTCGTTAAAAAAAAAATTTCGAAAAAAATTTTTCGTTAAAAAAAAAGTTTTCGAAAAAAATTACACCATAGGTCCTTGTGGTGTGAAATGACGTAAATGCCCTTGAGGTTATTCAACTTAACAATCGTTAGTGGTCCGTTAAAAGCGAGGGACTACCGGCGCCTAACGTTTACCACTTAAGGTCTAACGGTGCAACTAGTTTGGTCAAAGGACGAAACTTGTCGGTCAACGTATACCACAAGGACGAATGGTGTAATTTACTCACTAGCCTAGCTTGATTTCTGAAATACACATGCATTATTTGTATTTTTAATAATTATTAATGAACTGACAGTAGAATAATTTTTTCCACAAAAGATAAAAGAAGGTACAATAATTCTCAAAAAAGCAATTGTCTTATCTATTCATACATAACACAGAATGCTTCTTCTCTTCTTTTTCTCTTTTGTCCTTGTACACGTGTTGCAATTTTTTCTATATCTAGCTATTTTTGCAATTAGCAGCAATCAAGCACAATAAAAAAACAAGGTACCATAATTCTCAAAAGCCTTCTCGGGTGCTACTATTGGTACCCCTCATGGCCCACTAAATAGTGCCAAAAAGTACGAAAGATTCCTTTTGTACCCCCCTTTTTACAGTGCAACGCAGTTTTTTATCAGTTTCTGTTCCGTAAATTTTGACAGTTTCATACTTTTGACCTGTTAAACTTTATATTTTTCGTTCCGTTTTTTCCGTGTCACAGTTTTATAACATATACAAAATTATAAAAATACAAAAAAAATAAAATACAAAAAAAAAACGCAAAAAAACCGGGGGGGGGGGGGGGGGGGGGGGGGACCGTGGGGGCGGGGTGGGGGGGGGAGGGGGGGGGGGGGGGGGGGGCGAGGGGGGGGGGGGGAGGGGGGTACAATGGTGTTTCAGGGGTGTTACTATATAAATAATTTAAGCCTTCTCAAAAAAGCAGAAGAGCCTTCTCAAAAAGCAAGTTTGATTTATTCACTACAATTCAACGACACGTGAAGATTATGGACGACAAGAAGGCTATCATAAGAGAATTATTGTACCTTGTTTTGTTTTGTATGAGAAAATTATTCTACCTTTTTTTATCTTTTATGAAAAAAATTGGGTGTTATTATTGATACTCCTAGCCCACTCGAAACTATTTTGGTACAAAAGTACCAAAAAACAATTTAGATATAGTCGTCATCAAATATAAAAATTAAATTTGTTTAAATATTTGGGGACGACATTGTCGTCCCAAAGTATTTTTCTAAAATATTATTTATACGTTTTAAAACGTTTTTATAATAAAAAAAGAAAACTATAGTGACGACTTTTTCGTCACTAAATAATTTACCAAGAAAACTTAAAAAAATAATTATTTATAATTTTTGAAGTCTTTTTATTATAAAATAGAAAGTAATTTAGTTATAATAAAAGATTTATGACGACTTTGTCGTCACTACGTACTTTACTAAGAAAACTTAAAAAAAATCATTATTTGGACTTTTTAAAACTTTTTTATTATTAAATATAAAGTAATTTAATTATAAAAAATAGTTTTGTAACGACAATGTCGTCACTATTTATTTACCAAGATAATTTAAAAAAAAAATCATTATTTATAATTTTAAAACAATCATATTATAAAAAAGAAAATAATTTAGTTATAATAAAAGTTTGGTAACGATTTTTCGACACTAAGTATAAAAATCATTATTTATTTGTTTTATTCAATCAAAAGACATTAAGTAAATATATAAAAAATTTGGTGGCGATATTTTCGTCTCTAAGTTGTGTGGGGCCTTGATTCGTGTTTGACTAAGTCGTGAAAAAGGTTGAAAGTGGTGGGTCCTCTAAATTTAGTGACGACAATGTCGTCGCCAAAAGAATTGACGTCTCGAAAAGTGTTATCTCTTGTCGTGAGTATTATTTAAGGATGTTTTCCTTGACATGTGCCTGAGGAAAATGACAATGTGGTCATTTGATTCCTTAAGGGTATTCGCTACTGGATAAATTCAAAACCAGCTATACACATTTCATTTCTACGGATGAGAGACATTCGTAATCTTGTCATTCTCTTCTTGATAATTCACCAATACCTCAAAATATATAGTCTCTCGCTATACACATGTTATTTGCATGAAAACATATAATAATAATAATGCATATAATAGGTTCATTCATGTTACTGTACCAAGCCTCGCCTATAAAACCAACCAACCACATTGGCATTCAGAGACCATAAAACCACATCAAGTTCCCCATTCTTAACTAGAACGATGAGACTATTAGCGACTCTTCTTGTTCTTCTTGCTGCAATTTACCTTCACCTCAGAGGTGTTCAGACAGATACTAAATATGACAAGAATATTCTCTTTTATTACAACGGATACAGTCCCAACATTAAAGCCTAAGCTTTTAGAAGAACTACGAGATGGACTAGCAAGCGGCACTACTACAAAAAAGGCTAAAAACACCCCCCAAAAAAGATCGGTTATGTAAAACCCTATCTTTATGTCAAAAAAATAGTAGGAAATGAATAAATGGAATTAGGTTTTCTTGAAAAAACCAGTTTTCATAATAGAAATTGTATAAAAATTGGTTTTTGAGGTGCAAACCACTGTTTTTACACAATAAAAAACACTGGTGTGTATGTAACAACATGTCTCTATGTGTTTATGTTATGGACACTATTTTTTATAAAACAACTAGTTTTTTTACTGGTGTGTAGGTAACAACATGTCTATTTGTTTATGTTACAGACACCATTTTATTACAACAAATTTTCAATAAATTTCAAATTACTTTTACTTAATATTTTTATTTAAAACTTATTATTAGTTACAAAGAAATGACAACAAGTACAAAGTAAAAAGGCCCAAAATGTAACTTGTTATTTATAAAGTGGTGTAGGTATAAAAAATTCCCGTTCTAAAAATTAAAACATGGATTTTATCTTTTTTTTATATAGTCAAGTTTACTTTTAAATACATTTTAGTATATAGCCAAAACGAGATCAGAGTAATTGAGCCTATGAAAGTGTTTGTCGTCTGGTATACCTTCATATTATTTTAATGGGTACCCCTATTGGTACCCCCGGCTCACTAAATAGTGTTAAAAAGTACAAAAGATTTCTTTTGTACCCCTTTTTACAGTGCAACGCAGTTTTTTATCCGTAAATTTTGACGGTTTCATACTTTTGACCTGTTAAACTTTATATTTTTCGTTCCGTTTTTTCCGTGTCACGGTTTTATAAAATATACAAAATTATAAAAATTAAAAAAAAAAAAATACAAAAAAAAAACGCAAAAAAACCGGAGGGGTACAAATGGTGTTTCAGGGTACATATAACATAAGCCTATTTGAATAGATATACTTTTCATGATATAATTATTGTATACAATTTTATTGGGGTTTTGTTACCGATTACATTGGGTACTAATTCGGTGATTACAATGAATTAAATTTAATAAATCTTGAATGTTGTTTGTATATCTTTTAAGTTTATAGGATTGGGTATTCGTCATATGGCTTCTTGAAGTTAGTATTTATCATGCCTAACAAGTGTTTGATGTAAGTCCTCAACAAAGTGTAACCTTTGTTATCAAACTTAATGAGATTACAAAGTTTGATTTTAATTATGCCCGCTATTAAGATGGTTATGTTTGACCCTTGACGTAATATATCTATTTACATGTTGCTCTTCTCTAATATTCGTAGGCTGAGAGTATTGCCATTAGCAAAGATATATTGCGTAAGGATGTACTACATGCACTAAGGTATTTCGGGTTGTCAATGCTGTTGAGAAGCGTGACCGAAGCTTTATCCAATTGGAGGCTACTGCAAGGTAATATAGATAAACTAATTATTTTGGGTGATTATTATTATTTTTCTTTTTTTGGTGATTCTATTAAATTATGAACTTTAATGAAGCCAGACATCATGTTTATTGTTCTTTTTATTTACAGGTATTGCTGCGTCATTATTTGAGTGCACCAAATATAATTGTAAAAAATAGCAAGAAATGAAAACATTGGTTCTTGGGCTCGAGGTCTTTTTTAGCAATGTCTTGATGGATACCCGTACGAGGTTTGTGTTTTTGACCACACCCTACCTATTAAAGTTAGAACCTTAGTTAGTGCCACTTAGTATGCGATTCATCATGTTGTAACCAATCATCCAACTGGACAAGGTGCATTTTAATTTTTGTTAAGTAAAAGTCAATTATATCATGAGCCAACATTAAACAAGCTCATTTTCTAATATCCTAGATCTGATTACACTTACTCATTGTAGATATTTGAAATTCCTAAATGCTTTATTTATGCTTGCTTGCATATTTTACATATTGTAGCCGTGTCTTAGGAGTTAGGTTAAGGTAGGAGTAGTTCTATGGATTTGTGTCATAAGGTTGAATTACATGCTTTTTGCATACATGATTTTTTCTTTACTATTAGTTCACAAGCAGGGGTTAGGTTAAGGTATGAGTAGTTCTATGGATTTTTTTCTTTTTAGCAAGCCCTTTTTTTGGCGTCTGAGGTTAGCAAGTTGAACTTATCATCTCAAATATGCCACAAGGTCAACCTGATAATCTCTAAGCCAAAAGAGTTAGCTCATGAGTTTTTTCAGTTACATACAATCAAAAGCTCGCCAAATAAGCTAAAACAAACACTCTCTAGAAGAATGGTAATCTTTGAATTTGCCAATAAAGGGCTTAAGGAAGTAAAAACTGTGTTTATGATGTAATGTTTTATACTCTTTTTATTACAAGTTGAGAGAATGTGTGTTTTTGAAAGATAATCAAGCTTTATTTGCTTCGTTTAGAGAGCATTTATACTTTTGTTTGCTTTGATAGGAAGTAGACAATTGTAGTTTTCAAGACCTGTTGTTAACAATGAAGGGTCTACTAGTTTTTAGGCTTAAAACAGTATTTTATCTTTGGGGTTTTAACTGATATGTTATACATTTTCGGTTCAAAACTAGTTAGATCCCAAACCTATCTGCCCGTGGTTAGTTTTGCTGATTCCAACGGCTTAGAACAAGCTCTATATAAATACGTTTAAATTCATATGTCTACATTTTAAATTTTTTATGATATTGTGTACAAAGATTACTAATCTAGTTTTGAACATACTTGACAAAAATCATTCGTCCGTGAATACATGGATCGAGTAATATGGTTATAGGAAAGAATTTACGTGTCCGAAATTCACTCAAGTAATTAACATATTTGAAACGACCTCTAAAATGTGTAATTCTTGGGTACTAGACACAGTTTGTACAAGATGTTATCAAGGCCTGTGTAGTTTGTACAAGTGATGCATGTATTTATTTCGATCTAGAGTCTCAAAGAGTACCATACAAGTGTTGTTTGGTATTCGTTTTTATGTTGAATTGTACTATTGTAGTAATTTGATAAATGTTGGGCAGGTGCTGCTGGAGTCGGGTTTACGCCTCATGTCATAATTGTTGAAGCAGGGGAGGTAATGGTATTGAATCTTAATATAATGTTATAGATGTTTGCAACCTTCAGTTGAAATTGGATGACGTGTATGTTTTTTGGTTGTTTTCGATTTAAGAAATAGTTCCAATAAACGTATGGATATGAATTTGGCGAATAGTTGATTACATGAGTCCCTTGTGTTTGTTTTTGGAACAACAAAGAATATATTAAGAGAAACCCTCAAAAAAAGGAGAACAAATACAAGCCAAAAACATGAGTCTGTTGTGTTACATTGTAGTTCAATAAGATTGCTATTTACTGCAACAAAAAGATTGTTATAATAAATGATCTTTATGATTTTGATTCTAGTAGGTCATGAATCTATTCATGATCTGGTTTATCAAGAGTATAATCTTGAACCTTAATAGAACTATATTCTCTGTCATTACTGTTACAAAACTAATTACATACGGAGTATGAACTATTTAATACCCTTCTTCCCAGCTTCCACGGATTGTCGTGTATCTATTGATGATAATTGAAAACTATATTGTATGCATTTGATTATCAGCCACATATTGTTGCATGTTTCCTGACAGAGAAGGGGTATTTATCATAACCGTTACTTATTTCATCAGTTTAGTTAGAAAAATGTTTGGATGATATGGATTTAATGCACGTTAGATGACTACAAACAAATAATTAACTATCTACGGTGTTTATGTATGAACCGAATTAATGTTGGTGACGTTTATATACTTGTTTGATTGTAGTATATCATACCACTATTAATTATTGGTGACGTTTATATAGTTGTTGGATTATAATACTGCTATCTGGTATTGCTTACATTTTAGAAATTTTACCTTTTTATCTACAAAATAGCCATAGCGCATTCTTTATGAACAGCAAACTTAATGGTTTTATCTGCAAGGAGATTTGGGTGAAAATTATGATCAGTAACTTTCGTAACCTTGAATGGACTCATATGTTGTTTAATACCATATTAACAATGATATATATTTTTTTAATTTTAACAGGATATAGCCTCAACACTTATGTCGTTTTCACAACAAGGCCCTCGTACAGTCTCTATTCTATCTGCCAGTGGTTCGATCAGCAATGTGACTCTCCGTCAGCCAACATCATCTGGTGGCACTGTCACATATGAGGTTTGTACATTTTCTTCAAACATTCTGTTACCAGAAAATATCCCTTTAGGGCCAGCCTTCGGGTACCTATTAAACGTCCTTGCGGGGCCGGGAAAGGGAAAGCGTTTGTGAAAGTCTTGGGTTTAATCCCGCTCCCCTGGTTCACGGGGAACAACTGAACATTGCTTGAGGTGCGGTCCTTGAAGAAGGGTCACATCGGGTCCAAAATGGCCTCCCGGTTAGGGTTGCCCGTTGAACCAACCGTTTTGTGAAAATATCCCTTCTTCAAGTTCTGTTTCTGGCTTACTTATAGGTACCCTCTTTTCATATAAAATTGTATGCCAGTTTCTTTCATCCCTTTTTGAGGGCAATAAAACTCTAGTTTCTCTTATATCTTGGAGATTAGCAGCGCCATTCATTTGCCTGTGCTGTAAGTTCCACACTAAAGTATTTTATGTCATCATTCCTTTACTTAGTATACCACTCTGAACAGGGGTGAAGAAACTCGTATGTAATTGACTTTTATAAGTTTTGAAACTTCATGTGAGGACGATACCCTTCCATCCAAATCATTGTAATATACGATTTCTCTTGGGTAGTAAATATAATGCCAAGATAGATTTGAAGGTCTTAAATCACCCTTCTTTAAAGATCAACTAAAAATTATCTCTAGTTTCTTGTCCCATGGAAATTTTAACGTTATGACAAATTTGTCCTGAAAGTAACTCCTATAAAGAGTGGATGTGGATCATAAGATATATATTGTTATGTTCTTTTTAAATTGTGCTATCAGGACATATTTTAGGATTAATGGATATATGGTATGTGTTTAATTACACATACCTTTTACCTTTAAAAACAAGTTAAAATAACCAAAAACGGACTTAAAATGCCAAATATATGCTTGTTTTGCTAATTGTGTTGTGCAGGAACGGATATCTAAGAAAAGGACGAAAAAACAAAGCCAAAACGACAAAACCGGACACGGAATGGAAAAGCGTGGAAAAGACAAAGTCAAAGTCCAAGCCCAAGTGTAGAAAAGTCAACCCAAGTCAACCCCGAAGCCAAAAGTCAAGAAAAATAAGTTTAGGGACTAAACTTGTTAAGTCCCTAAACTTATTTAAAGAGGAGAAAGAAGAAAAGAAAGAGAAGGGCCCATTATGCCAATTTCTCAAAACTCGAAGGGCCAAAGCTGCCAAGGTCAAAGAGTTATAACACGCAAGGACTTGTGATGCAATTGGTTGTATAACTCTCAAGGGGTGTTCTTCCCAAAGTCCAAACTTTTAACAACCACAAGGGTTAAATCTGCCAACATTTCAAAGGCTTACAATACAAGCAGCAGAAACGAACCAGCATTAACAACACAAAGCAGCAGAAACCGAAGCAGCAGAAACCCAAGCACAGAAACACAAGCAGCAGAAACCGCATCAGCAACATCCAAGACGTGTACTAAACACACACTTTGGAGGACTAATTGTGTCAAACCCCCAAACCTTTACCCTGTCACTTTTTATAACACTTTTTCCCGCCCTTTTCAAACCCCAACACAACTCACGGGTTAACCTCCCCCTCTTTTACCCTGCAACCCTTCAACACCATGGTTAAACATCACCCCCTTCCTCCACTAAACTTTCCCAGCTACAAAAATGCCAACTTGGCAATCCCCCATTGTCCAAGAACCTTTTTCGATGGTGATGATGACTTGGGATTATAATTAAGGGCTGGGATTTGTTCTTGGATTACACTCACACAACAAACACACCCCCAATTCTGTGTCTACAAGGAAACACAACAAGAAGAAATGAGGAAAAAGACAAAAGATTGAAGACCTAGCTTGTTTTTGTATAAATAAGCCACCTTGTAAGCCTTAAAGGCATCATCTAATTTTGTGTCTTTTAATGTATTCTTACTTAATTTAAATGCAACTTTAAGTTTTAATACTCGTCTATTAATTTTCAGCAGTGTATTTCAATTTCAAGTTTTAATGAAAAGTTGATTTTAAGCTTCTAATCACTCTCATACCTCTATTCAGTTAAGAATAAGCTTCCTATAAAGCTCTTATAGAAGTTTGATACGCTTATAAAACTTAAACTCCTTCACTAGCTTTATAGTTTTATAAGTTTTTGTTTGAAAAATCAAGAATAAGCCATTTGGAAGATAAGCTAAAGTTGGAAGAGCTTATTGGCTTATTCACTGGCTTATTTATAAGTCAGAGCTTGTAGGTGAAAGCCCTTGAGGGCTCAAAAAGTCCTTGTAAAAGCTTGGACAAAGGTCATTACAATTTTCCCTTTAAAGCCTTAATTTTTAGATTTTTATAGCTTATTCTGTTTTAGCTGATTAGAGTGCTTATTTCTTGCTTATTATTGTTCATTTATGTTGTTTAGTGCTTATTTGTCAATCCCCTTTAAGAATTGTGAGTTAAAACAGCCCATTAAGCTTTAAAACTTAAAAACAAGTCATTAAAGGGGTGTTTGGGTTAAGTGTAAAAACGGGTCAAAACAGCAAGGTATGGGTTGGGGTCATAAGTTAGTTTCAGCTTAAGTATTTGAGGTTATTCAAGTTTGTTTTGATAAAGCTTTTTAGTCAAAAACCTTTTTTCTTAGTTTTTACAAGTGTTCCTTGAAACTGTAGTATTTTAAAAAAGAGATACAATGGCTTATTTGGATAAGCCATTGTATATTTGAGTTGTGGTTGAATAAAGTGTGTTATTTGAATGTCTTATCCAGTTTTTAAAGTCCTTTAAGTCATTTGACTTTGTTGAGTCAAAACTGCCAAAACTTAAGTGTAATTTTTATAAAAGCAAAAAGCCCAATTTCATTCTAAAAAATCAGCAGGTAATTTAGTGTTTTAGGTTCTAAAAAAGTGTGCACAAGTTCATGTATTGGTGTTCTTAATCTGTTTTAACTTAGTTTCTTTATTTGAGCTTATTTGACAGCTTAAAATAAGCTGTCAAATTAAGCCCTTGTCCTTGGCTTATTTTCCCCTGGTGCTAAGGGGGTAACTTTAAGCCCTCCCATCTAGCTTTTTAGTGAACTTAAGCCCTAGCTTTTGGCTTTTCTTAAGAGCCAATAAGCTCTTTGATAAACCCTCTTTGTTTCAGTTCTTGAAAAGCCCTTTTGATAGCTTATTTTTAAGCTAAAAGAAGCCTTTTGACTGTTGTTACTTAGCTCTAGTGTAGGTATTGCTTATTTTCTTTCTAACTTATTAAGAGCTTTTTAGTTGTCCTTAGTTGCTTATTAGGTATGTTAATGTCCTTAGATAGCTTAATCCCTTGTCCTTAGCTTATTAAGTTTTTTTTAAGCCCACATTTACACCAACAGTACTAACTCCTTAGTTAGTACTGCTGTGGGTTTAAGCCAAACTCTTTGGCTTATTGAGCTTATCTCAATTGCTTATTATTGTTCCTAGTGGCTTATCAGGTTAGTATGTTAAGTTGTTTTGCTTATTTGCCATTTTCATTGCTTATTTTGTGTAAAAAGTCAATAGCTTAAGCCTTTTTGGCCTTTTCAGCTTTGTTAAGCTTCTGTCTAAGTTTAAGCCTTTTTTTTAGCTTATTTAGTTATAGAATTTAGCTCAAAGTGCTTATTTAGGATAAGTTAGTTTATTCACTTAGCTTATTTAGCCTAAGTTTTAGCTTAAGTGTCTCAAGTGTCCAAGACTTAGCAATTTAAGCTGTTAAGCTTGTTTAAGCTTCTGTCGTTTTAAAAAGCCCATTTTCAGCTTATTTATAAGCTTTCACAAAAACTTGTAGTTTTGAAAGTTGTTAAGCTCAATAAGCTTAACAACTTTGGTTCACAAAGTTTTTCAAAAAAAAAGGGGAAAGACAAGGGGTTACCCGGGTGAGCAAGACTCGAACCCGGGTCTCTACCCTCGATACATCCCCTTTATACCACACACTTACCGCTGCGCCCTTGGGACTTTTTCATTAAAGTCCCAAGCGCTTTGGTATTTAACCACATTTTAGCTTTTTAGTCTATAAGCTGTTTACAGCTTATTTCGGGCTTATTTATAAGCCAATTTTTAGCTTCTTATTTTTCGTAGGTTAATCATAGTGTCCAGTATTTTTAGTAAAATTTTCAGAATTTTTAAAAGTTGTTTAGTATTTTTTACAATTTAATTTCGTTAAAAGTTTAAAAAATTCATAAAAAATACAAAAATTATCAAAAAAATATTTTTCTTTTTTAGAAAATTTTCTTTAGTCATATAGTTTGTGGGAAAAATATAAAAATTTTTGTAGGGTCATTTTTATAACTTTTTGACTTTTAAAGAAAGGGCTCGGGTGCGGTTTTTGTCTTGGCTCGTTTTTGGGTCAAACGACCTCTGTTTTCAGTCTAGTCTTTTTCATTCTTCGTTATTTGTCTCCTAGAGTAGTTTAGAAGTAAAAATTTCTTCGTAGGGTTAATTTCGAAGTTTTTAGGTTTTTGCCCCTTTGTTCGGGATTCGTGCTCTCGTTTTTTTAGCTTAATTTCGTAATTTTTAGGTTTTTCTTAAACGTTTTTGTTTGTTATTATTTAATTTAACTTTCCACACTCTCAAATCATTCCTCTCCTTCAAACTCAAATCTTCCGACTGTATCGATTTTTCAGCACAGCCTCGTTGGGGATTAACGACCCGGGAAAAGTCTATACTACTTCTCGGTTTTATTGATTTCGTTTCTAGACTATTCTTACTATATATATTTTATATTTTATTATATATTATATATATTTTAAGGTGTAGTTTAGCACCAATTAATTTTTGGCGCCGTTGCCGGGGAGGCTGTGAATCGATAATCGTTACGTTTGACGATTTGTGTGTGAATCTGTGAATATTTTCTTTTATAAAAATATAAAAAATACAAAAATATTTTTTATTTTCTTTTATTAGTATAATTATCAGCTATAAAAAAAAACAAAAGAAAAAACCAAAAATATAAAAACATTGTCTATAAAAAAGAAATAAAATTCACAAATTGGTAAAAATACCAAAATATAATATTCTCAATCGATGTATTATCATAATAACTTCCGGTGAACTTGTTGGTTCCCAACTCGAACAAAAGATTTAAAAACTTGCCATTTGTGTCTCTTACGACGTACGACTCACCTTGAAAAGTTAAACAAACTATAAAGTGGGTATAAGGAGGGTTGTTCCGAGGAACTACGACCCGAAAGGAGAAATAAGCTTCGCGCTATTCCTACTCCTCCGCTCACCTGTGAGTTTATCTTTTTGAGAGCTACCGTGAAGTAAGTAGATTATTTGGTTGAAGTTGTCTTATCTCATTGTCCGTTAAAATCAATTGTGAATAAATCATTGAAAAAAAAACCAAAAAGAAAAAAATAAGTGTAAAATTTCTTTTTAAAATTCCTATTTTGTGCATGCGCACTCGTTCTCAAGCCCGTAGACGTCGACGACCACAAGTCCGACAAACTTCTGTTGAATCACCAAATCTTGAGAAACCAACTAACAATCAAGAAACTCTCAATCCTCCC